>JAZGTI010020548.1:0-10556 GCA_036877585.1 Botia kubotai | reverse complement strand
CACACACTGGCGCACACACAGTCACATACTGCCAGGTGGGAGGCTTCATAATGGTGCTCTGTCCACACTTAGGCAGAGATTTAAAGTGACAGAGGTTTCGAAGAACCATCCAGTCTAAGTCAAATCAGAAATCAATTGGGTTTACAGGTGTGACTGTTTATATTGATATAAGAGTTTTGACTTTTGTCTGATAGATTTGTCTGCTTTTTTTGTCTGTTTTTTTTTGCCTTGCAAGAAGATTCTATTGTTTTGGATGAGAAGGACAGAATAGATTTTTAAAGATTGGGACAGAATGGGCATTTTGTTGTTGTTGCAGCACAAGTCACATGGTTTTTGAGGTTACTTGGCAGTTGTTTCAATCGTTACAATGGGGGTGGAATATATTTTTGCTGTCACATTTGCACAAATGTTTCAGGGCTGTCTCTTATTGAGCTTGCTACTGTTTGCCCAACCCTGCTGTTCCAAATGGATGATTTGCACGTAACACAAACGTTTAGTTTCAAATTCTTTTCACTTTAATAATTTATGGGATTGTGGACTATCAGGATTTGAGTATTATGTTTTGAGTGAATGTTTAAGATGTGGAACTATAGCCTTTGAGCACCTATTATTTTAGAATCGGAAAAAAACAAAAAATTTTAATTGAAATCTCATTTAAGTAATGTTAACACATTATTATTATTATTATTATTATAATACAAAATCATTTTTGTAATGGTGGCCTTTTTAATGATGTTGTCTTTGACAAAACGTAGAAACATGTTTTGTCCTGTTGGCTTGCTTCAGTCCTGTTTTATTTTGTTTTCATTTCTTGATTCTCTTGTGGTCAATCTTGGTTTTTCACCTAGACTGAGGGAAGTGATGTAAGGTGACGCCATCTAGAACTCCACCCTCCAGAACTCCACCCTCCTGGTTAATACGTTGTAGAATAAGTACATTAGGTACAGGTAGAAGTTTTAATATTTTTTTAAATCAGTTTTTTTATATTGTCTGTCGTATGAGTCATTAAAACCATTCACTAAATGCTACATCCATCCACATTCAGTCACCTGCATATCTGAACATTTTACCAGTTGCTTTGTGCGTTACCATGACGTCACTACTGCTTCACTGAATCAAGTGATATATTTTATGTAACCACACAGTCAACAGCATTTGTTTTTAGCTTTTGTTAGTTTTTGTTGTTGTTGCCAAAAGATGCGTCTCATTTAGTTAAAATGTACCGTATACTTTTGACCTGATCACTTTTATGGACGTTTTTTGCGTTGCAGGACACATAGCCACCAAGAAAGCTACGTCAGTTCGAAAATTATGCCAGTGCAGTACAGCAATATTACATTTTAAAATGGTGATGAATGAATGACAGCTAACTGGTCTTCAGGCTGGAACCTGGGAAACCGTATTAGAACTTTTTGAGAGTTGAGTGGTTATGGTGGCCTTAATGTTACTGTAATGTCTTTGTGATGTTTCCAATACAGGCTGTCAATCAAAGGGTCTCTACTGCTTTTAAGGGGACCCTAAATTCATTATGCTTTAACGTTTAAACGTCAAACAGAAATGTGCCAGTTACTTTTCTCGATGTGTTTTTGCCCTTCAACGGGACAAATACACTGCCTGGCCAAAAAAAGGTTGCTTGCTCTAATATTTTGTTGGGGTGTATTTGGCTTTGATTACATCACACTTTTGTCATGCTGTTGCTTTGACAACCTTGCACAGCATTTATTTTCACTCAGAGTTGCGTTCATTTTTGGCTGAGCTCTTGTATAGACCGTGTTATTCCAACACATCCCAAAGATTTTCAATGGGGTTCGGGTTCGGGTCAGAACTCTGTGGTGGCCAATTCATTTGTTGATGTAGGCCAATA
This sequence comes from Botia kubotai, assembly GCA_036877585.1. Taxonomy (NCBI): domain Eukaryota; kingdom Metazoa; phylum Chordata; class Actinopteri; order Cypriniformes; family Botiidae; genus Botia; species Botia kubotai. The sequence goes on along the minus strand of JAZGTI010020548.1, from coordinate 8,692 downwards.
ATATTCCCAGTGTGAAACACAACAACATCTTTTCCATGACTATGGAAGGGGTCTGCCAACATGGTTTAAAGCATGAGAAGCTACACATTGCATCAGTTATATAGGGTTAAATGAATTGTCGCCAGTTGAAACACATTAATCACTGCAATACTGATCCAATAGTAGGTTCTTAAGTATTTGCTTATTTAATTCCAGTTGGTGACTTTCTTCTTGGCCAGGCATTGTAAGTTTGTGCTGCCTCCCGGTTTTATGCCAACACTGTAAATTTAGACGTGGTCTCTAGGCATCATGTATGTTTATGTTTGTTGACAGTGACACTATTATTGGAGAGCTATTGAAACAATGTGTCAACTGTTCTCATGCAAAGATGATTCACACGGCCGCTTTTAAACTGCGTCCATCTGCTACCTCTGCAATTATCAGTTGATCATTACAAGATCCATAAGTCAGCTCAAGCCAAACTGTATATTTGATAGAGGTCCAGTAACAGTAACATAACGGGTTATGCTTGATTTAAACAACACAAAGATGCATGGCATCTTTAATAATTAGCTTTTGTTCTTCAGCATGTGAACCTACAGTTGGTGTCACATTTCATTCATTGCCTGTTTTGTCACATCCCCGGAAAAATGAGTGAGCAGCAGGGCTGATGTGATGAATTGCATAGAGCAGTTTGTGTATATTACATGCAATACTTACCATTGCATAGAGTGCATATATTACTGTATCAGGCTAATAGGTCAAAAAATTATAGGTCAAAGGTTATGTAAGGATTGTAACCTTTTTTATGTTAATGGATGAACAGATTTGTTGAATTAGGCTGGTTAGGCTTGGTCGGCAACTGTCTGGTTGGAATGTCTGATTTGTTTTTTGCCAAATTTTGCAATGTATATGTGCTTGTGAGACAATGTAAGAGCCAACACATATTTGCATCCTTATAAATATATTGGATTAAGGATCCCCACATAAAGAAACGCTACAATCTAAGGACTATTTGAATTTCTTTAAATGAAAATTCAAGTGAAATAGCTGGTTTTGGTTCATGATGTTACTTTCTTGATGTTATTCATTTCAGCTGTTCTCTGGATGGATGTTTTTTTTTTGTATTTTTATCAACACAACGTCTGTTGAGAAGGGATTGAGGATGTAAGGTTCACACTCCAAAAGAATAAATAACAACAATGCAAAGAATATTTTTATTTTATAACTTGTATGTATTCAGATTTATGTATCATTTCAATGATTTTCTTTGACAAGAGATTTATATTGAATAACTATCAAAACACTCAATGAGAAATAAACAAGTGTATATGAATCTCTGTGTGTATCTGTCATTTAAACATTTATAATAATACTTACGAGACAAAATATTTAGACATTCACGATTCTTAAATTTAAGAAAATATGGAAATACGTTTTTATGAATCTAGACAATTGTTCTCCAACTTTTCTGCAGTCATCACATTTAATATTTTAATCTGCCTCAGCAGGTTCTTGAGATCCTACGATACATACATGAATACACCTAAAACACCTTTTCTATGAGGTAGAGTTCTACTGTATTGTTTACTAATTAGACAAGGAAAGCAGAAAACAGAATATAATTCAACAGTAAGCCTAGCATTGATAGGGTATTCAGTTTTTATTATCGGGTTTTTATTATCTGGAAGATAATGAAATAAATTTCTTCACAATGAATTTTAAATCACAGATCAAATAAATAAAACTTCAGATTTAAGATGTGTCTATAAGGCTACGCTGTGGTGACATATTTCATACAAATACAGTAGCTCTAGGTGCATAGCTGTACTGTCTTTAAAAAGAAAACATTTAAAACAATGCTGTTCTTTCAAGCACACGCAAACTCAATTCTTTCAACATTTGGTCCCTGCACGGTAAACTCTCGCTGCTGACAAACTGAAAGTTCATTCATATTAAAGTATGTGATGTGCTGAAGTCATGTATACATGGCTCCGTGTAGACCCTCCAGTCTGTGCTCTCTTTGTCGTCTTCGTTCCTATAAAACACACAGACGCACTGAGACGTGTTCTGGAAGTGCAGTAGGACAAATGAATATGGAAATAGCAATACATTTGTAAATATGACAGTAACCTGTGTCGTACCTTATCCTTTTTAAACTCCTCATAGTCTGGATTGTCAGTGGGTAGTTCAAGTCGACACAAGGGACATGAATTGGTCTGTAATGTGTAAGCATTTATGATTATGTCAAACAAGTGCACAAGTTATTCATTTTCTCTAGAATTGTGACTGAACGATCACACAGTGGATCTGATGCATCATATGATCTCCTGAAGCCTTGTTTACTTAATATTACCATTCATTTGCATTTACTTACCTTACTGAGCCAAGGCAGGATACACCCTGTGTGGAACAGATGTTTGCACGGCATCTCTCTCACGGTCTCTTGCTCCTCAAACTCCAGTAAACACACTGGACACTTCAGTCCCTTATCTGCCGAATAACAATCGTAAACCAGAGGAATGTAGAATTATAGTCACCAAGGATTTTAGAGTCTCGTATTTAATCAGAAAAATGCTACTAATGCTACAACACATAGAAATATCTGACGTTATTACCACAACCTTTACTACCAAATGCAACAATGATCTGCTTTATTAATTGTGTCAATATCTTTCATTCATGTGTGGTTAGCCTGATAATAACAACTGACTATAAAACAAGAGACCGCTACCAGCTTGTTCAGGAGAGATAATGACCACAGGGAGGCTCTGAACCACAGTCTTTGCAGCAGGAGGGGGGAGTCGCTGGTCCCAGTCCGACAAATCGAATGAACCTGAGTCTATGTCAAGGCCCTGCATTAGAGACCTACAGCCACAAAACAATTGTTGAAACATTATTAATTACATCCTGACAATATTAATCTCACAGTTGATAATTATAGGGGTAAGTTATAGCGAACACAATATACTTTGTATGTTACATGACTATATACCATTATATACTTGTCATTTCCATATTATAAAGAGATACAGCGTTACAGCTTAAAGCTGCAGTCCATAACTTTTGCTTCTCTGTCGCCATCTCTGTGACCTTCTGTGACCCATTGAACACAGATGAAGCCAAACTGACATTTCCCGAGAAATTCGCCATTATTATAAATCATAATAATGATTTACAATAAATCATTATTATAAACTTACTGTTGCAAATTAGGGTACGGTATGGAGACCGTTTTGAACACTAAAATGTTATGTACTTGCTCAATAACGTATTTGTGTTCATTTTTAACCAAAAAAGTTACGTATTGCAGCTTTAAAATGTTCAGCCAGAAAAAAACGGAATTGTTTTACACCCTTTAGGCGTTGCGTTCCTGGTTACCTTGCAAGCTCCAGCAGGGCGTTCTGCCGGTACTGTTCTTCTGGGTTTGTAGGTTCACAGTCATGCTCATCAAAGTATGAGGTCATTTTTTGAACTTATTCACCTGATAAATACCTGACAAAGACACATAAATACATTTTGTATGAGATTTAAACACGATCTTAAGTGTTCTAGGTGGTAACCTAACGATTCTTCTGTTTCTAGCACAATGGTTGACGTTTTACCCTCACACAGTGGTAGAACAGTAGAGTAAAATCACTATTCTATCTTCATGATGTCCCGTATCTAGTTACTGTTATTGTGACAGGCGTACATTTTAAATGTAACGAGACGTTTTTTGTTCATAACAAATATTTGTTTTAGGAAACGATTGTTACCATTGGTCCAACCAAGGTAATAAAGCAACGCATGTGGTGTTACAACCTTATTACTACGGTTACTATAAATTGTTTATTGTAACTATTGGTAAATATAAATATGAATTAAACTGTGGCCACAATTCAAAAACTATGGTGAATTTCCATTAAATCTCCTCTATCTAGACTAAAAGACTAAATACACAACTAATGTTAAACACAATTAGGTGTACGCAAAAAACTACTTGAAACCATATGCATTTAATAATTCAAACGATCTAGGTGCATTTTACAGATACAAGCTGCTGACATAAATGTTATCATCAAATACCATGCTAGCTGGTTAGCATATTCATTTAAACTTAACCGAATTTACCAATACTCACTGAATCTCACCGAAAAAACTTTTTACTAACCTTACTCGTTTAGAAGGGCAAAATAAAATCATGTAGATTTGGCCGCAAACACGTAAATTTGTCGTGAAAATTCACCTTCTGGTTTGAAATTGCCGATCATCAGGGATGAAACTTGTTTTACTGCACTGTCAGCGCGAACAAAACAAACCCTATCGCGATATTTGCGAAATGACAGGGGTTGCCAGATTGTGCTTAATAACTCTGCCAACTTTATTGTCTGTTTTAGGTTTCCTTTTTCAATTTAAGATAACGTTTTAATTTTAATCTATTATTTTTATTATTATATGAATAGTTTCTTAATAATTATTTTAAATATACGCGTAAATTTTACAATTTTCAAATCTGAAATGAAATAATCCCCTCAAGCTTGTGGTCTAGCAGGCAGTTAATGGGTGTGTGCGGTTGCCATGACGCTTAGCCACTTGCATGCCTACAAATAAATCATTTCAACTGTTCATTGTCACTTCTTGAAAAACTTCGATCGCAAGAACCTTCAAGTAAGTGCAAAACTGAATTAAACACACATAAATATAATGGACGTGACTGTGAGTCACTAAGATATAAAAGTAGAATAATCTTGCAGAAGACTATGCATGTAATTTATGTTCTTGGAGATAAAGTCCTTTGGTTTTCGTCAGCATTTTGTCTGTTAAAATTAAACCAGCGATTTAGATTTAGTAAATGAATAGATATGAGATCTGCGTCTGTGCATTGTGAATTTTGTGAAACGTTGGTCCTTATTTGACTTTATGAGGTTCTATGTTGGGGTCCCTTTCAGTTGAGTTTCCTGGGCAACCATATAACCAACAACTACCCCCAAAAATGGCGTCTTTGGCTCCAGCAGAAAGAGAATGATTGAGAATTGATAGTTAATTTAGTTCATGTGTTAATTATTCTGGTTGTGTCTTTGCAGTACAATCATGGAGAATGTAGACCATGATGGTTCTGGAGAAAACACTGACGAGCTGCTCTCTGCAGGTCAGAACCATAAACCTGTTTATCTGCTTCTATTTCATGCATCTGTCATAGTAGGAAATGCTATATAGTTGTCTTTATCGTTCTTTTTAGAAATACATGAAAGTGTTGATTTTTATGGACTAATTCCTCTGCCATTGTCCCAAGACCATTGTGATCGTCTGCTTGATGCCATTGATGCCCAGCTGAGTCATCTACAGGTCAGGCAGTTCATTAAATAGTCATAAACACATTGTTCTTATGTTGGAAAGGGTCAAATTTTGTCTTCCAACGCTAGACCCGCAGCCAAAGCCAAATGCACGGAGGAAACTCCAAGAGTTGTGAAGTTCCTTCCTCAGGTAGATATGAAGCATTTGTTTGTGAAGTAAATGATTGAATGTGAGCTGCTGATTTAGGCCTTTTTAAGTTTTGAAACTTCTACTGTTGTCAGAGATGTTGCAGTATATAAAATGGCATATTAACCATTATGGGTTTTAGCGCAACAAAGCATGAGGTCATCAGGTTTCATGAGATCCTAATGTTCTGTATGTGTCAGGCTATCTTGATCGGAGTCTGTCTGTAAGTAAAGACACGGGTCTGGGAAGCACTGTCCCAACAAATGATAAAACATCATCCACCCCTGACTGGACGCCTTCAGGTAATAATGCATACAAGTGTTTTGAAACATGATCCCAAATGGAGATTGAATATGTGAGTCTTTTTCTAAAGTAGCAAAATAATTACTATTAATATTAATAAATAATATATACTATATATGAATAGGCTCAGAGTGAATCTTCATTGAGTGACAATCTGTTAAATAAGTTTATTGGTAGAACTAACAATACACTGTAATTGGTACAGTAGCTGAATGCCTAATCAATCGCCCAAAGTGTTGAATTAACAAGGATTTATACCTTCTCTTTACCACATAAACAAATAATAATAAAAATAACAAAAAGAAAAAAAACAGCCATTTTTTTTCTCTATAAACAGACATAATGTTTTTCTTGAACTTTTTTAATCAATTATTTTCATTTCCTTTTCAAAATGAAGAAGGCAAAGGTGAGCAAATAGAACAGCACACAGTGGAGACTATGCAGGATAAAGCTCCAGTCTCAAGTGTGTGGCGTCCTGAAGGAGACAGCGACTTGAGCTCGGTGTCCAGGAGAGAACAGTGCCGCTGGAGGCTGGAGAGACTGCTTGGGAGTTCTGAAGTAGCAGCGATGGAAAATGAGGACGATGATCCCACAATGGACAGCATCTGTACTGAGGACTTTGCAACACGCTTCAGAGATGAGATGCTGGACCTGCCTGGCAAAGGTACACAGACTGGGCAAGGAGAAGTGGTTACCTGTAGATACTGATCTGATCTGATGTGACAGGTCAGCATTGAAATGATGTAACCTAGCACTTAAACATTTAAGCGAATATTGACATTATTCTGATCATGACAAAACAGAAGATGGAGTTTGGGTTTCCCCAATAAGAAAACTTACGTTTAAAAGACAGTTCACCCAAAAAAAGAAAATAGTTCCATCATTTACCCTCATACCATTCTAAACCTATATGACTTTTTGCTTCTTGTTTGCTTCTTTTTGTTGTTAACCAAACAAAAGTGGCATGAAACTACTGAGAGATTTCTTTAAGTACTCAAGAGACAGAGGGAATGATGATGGAAAACATTTTTATTTTTGTGCGAACTGTCCCTTTAAAAGTTAAAATATACAGCCGAGTCCAAAAGTCCAAAATTAATAAAATATCTTCTTTTTGGCTCCAGCCCCAGACGTTCCCACTACCATCAGTAATACTGAAGACCTCTCTGAGCCTCAGAGAAGCCTTCATCATGAAAGATTAAAGAATCACTCACAGCATCCATTCAAAACACCGGTTAGACATCTTGCAGGTACAGCTCAATTTTTTGATGACCTTGCTGTGCTGTTTCCTTTTGGATTTGTTGAGGTTGGAGCATTCCTGTGAAATGCTGACACAAGACCTGCATTATGAAGTGCAGTTGCTAACAGAAACCCTGTGTAAATAAAACCATGTAGGCATGCTGAGGAGTGTTCATAGTATTTGCATGAATGTGCTCTCTCATAGGGATTCCCTTGCAGAGTTTTAATTCTGTCACCATAGACACTGATCTGGACACAGTGCGCTCAGAACAGGTTCGACAGACCCTGAAGTCAACACTCAGTAACACAACAGGTATTGGTGCGGCTCTTTACCATCAAAGAAGGGTCTATGTCAAATGTTAATTACATGTATGTCAGCTATATAATATAATTGAATATAATAAAATAATAAATAAAATATAATAATATATAATTATTTATATATTATTATTATTATTTTACTTTTTATTTTGTCTGTTTTTGTGTACCACTGTAGCATTTCGTTTGAGCAGACAAAATGTATTATGTGCAGGACCAGCCATCCAAAACAGTGTTCAGTCTTCCAGGTACTGAGTCTTCTTAAAGTCAAATCTTAGTCCAAAACTGAATAACAAAGAATGAAAACACAATAGTCTAGGACGTGTTAAGGACTGTTAAAACTACTATTTATATATTTAATATTCTTCTAAAAAATATTTTATATTTAATATTTATCATTCTGTGTGTGTGTAGCTCTGATGATGGAGGAACTGTTGAGGAGACGAGTGGTGAAGGTTCTCTTTCAAAGCTGTACTCCAGGAGCAGAAGACTTCCATCCGGCAGGAAGGGAAAGAGGCGGAGTTCTCAGCAGAGCAGAAGAAATGGCTTCCACACTGTGAGGGATCTCAGTGAATGTCTCACCTTCTGCATGCAATCTGAAATCAATTAACACTCAGTGCCAGTATTGTTAATGGATGCTATCGTCATACTCTATTATTAGCTGTTGGACAGTAATAAATGAATGTTTTATGGAGACATTAATTGAAAAGATCTTAAACTAGCAATAATTTCAGTGCTAATGCTCATGGTTGTAAAATAAAAGCTCATATGAACATAGCACAGCACATATAGCACATAGCACATATGGTCATTCCACAGCTAGCAGGGAATGTTCCCAGAATGCTGGCTTACAATCTGTAAAAGTTCTCTCAGTCTTAAAACATTCTTGCAGAAACTGATATTTTGATATATTTTGATATTAAATATCAAATATAGTGTTTAAAAGCATTCCAGAATGAAACATTTTTTGGATAACGTTCTCATAGCCAAGCAGTAACGTTAACACAACATCTAAAATAGTGGACGTTGTGAACGTTCCTAGAACTACTAAAATAACATTTTAATGTTTTTGTTACTAATTGAAATGTAAGGAAATGTGAGGCATTCTTACAACCTAAAATTGTTAGCTGACCTTTTCAGCAGGTATATCAGTTTTTGTTTATGTGCTTTATTCCAGAGCACAGAGAGATTTAAAGACAAGATGAGAATGAGTGAAGATCAGCTCAAAGAGTTAAGGCTGTCATTGACTAACCTTCACCAGCAAAAAATAGTATGTATTTTATTTAAACAGACACACCATCAAACAAATGATCAGACTGTATGCAGCCCATTCATTAAGAAAGCTTATTTCCTAAGGCTACGGTTCAGCATCTGGAGAAGCTGAGAGAGGAAA
>JAZGTI010020547.1:0-10557 GCA_036877585.1 Botia kubotai | reverse complement strand
TGTCTATGGGATTGACTCCCTTTTGCAGCCAGCCTCAAGCGGCCAGTCGATGAATTGCAGTTTCAGTCACTTCCGTGTTGGTTTCAGGAGGGAGAACGGAAGGTTGCCGCTTGTACATGACGCATCGATTGCTAATAACAATAAGCTAAAAATATTATCTTTTTTTCACAAGTATCATTTCGCTTCATAAAACATTTATTAACACACTGGAGTCATGTGGTGTCAATGTTTGAAGTTTAAAAAATACATGTGATACAGTGTTTCAATGCTTCAATGTGTTTCAAGTTGACAACTCTCTAACCAAGGCCCCTCCTAACCTCGTGAGAAATAAGCTTCAATTTCTGCAGTTACATTATTAGAATAAGGCACAAGTATCTGTGGTTTCTCCTGCTGTCTGTAGAGGCATTAATTTAGTAAACGCTCATATTTCAGGTAAGTGACAGATGATCTATATGGTCATATGGGTTGGAGGACAGGTTGAAATCTATTATGATGTCCAGAAGTCCCATCACAGATCTCAATAACATAATGAACTCTCCTGTGTGCTTCAGTCAATGCACTTATGGCAACCAGCAAAAAACATGTAGATTTTGTATCTTTGACTGTTTTAAAGGACCATCCACAGGTCTGACAACTTATCAGTATCAGTCTTGCATCAGAATAATAACAGTGTCTGAAGAAGTGGTAGCAGTTCTCAAAACCAGAGAGAAGCTAAAACATACTGTACAGATACACAAATGCTGCCTCAGGGTTTGCGTTGACCTTAGGCATTTGACAAACTGAGCTCATAAAAATAGAAGTGAAAAAGTAACAAGACCTGAAGAATTTTTAAGCGCAGCCACACTTTGCGTTCACAGCAGGAAGAGCCAATTAAACCGCAGGAATGCAAAGTGCTGCAGCAGACATGGTTTTCCATTAGCCCGTCTGTGTGTGTTTAAGAAAGAAATCATGAGGGTGGGAAAAAAACAACTAGCTATTGTGCTGAAAACGTTGTATTTACAGAACCAGAGGTAACAGAAAGGTTGCACTGGACAAATAATTCTTTAATTGCTTAAAAACCTTAAAACATCAAAATTTTTGCATGTTAAAATTACTTTTTGGAATGTTATAAAGACTTTGTACTGCAAATAAACACAGTAATACCACCAATAATACCATCTTAGTTCTATATGTTGTTAAATACACAAAGGGTTACTTGGCCTCTAGTGATTAAACATTGACTGGATGCTGGTTGGGAATAGTTGATCCTAAAATTAACTTGTTGACTTTTTCATTGTTTTACTGATTGACAAAGCAATTGGAACAGGACTAACATATCCACATAACTTTATCCAGAGCCATTTAAAAAGAGAGTTAACAGATCCATACAGTTAACAAGTTTCAATGGGGCAGCCAGCAACAGCAACTATTTGCAACACTTTCTCTACATATTAATGCACAATTTTGTCTGGGGCATAATGGAGAGAGCATTATTTATCTGAGAAATTTTTATTTTATTGATTGTAAATATACTATTTATATCATATTAATAGCATAACATATCTGCTGCAGGTAATTTGAGAAAAATGTCTGACCTTATTTGTGACAGCTTGAACACTTGACAAACAAGTGTTTTGACTAATTTCAGATAATATTATATATTTTTTTATTCATTTAGCAGACGCTTTTATCCAAAGCGACGAGAGCATTCAACATTTTGTCCTAAGAACCAACAAGACAAGTCTACAAGCTACATTTACAAGTGGATTCTGTTACTAGAAAAAGGATGAACAGAAGTTTTTTTCGAAACACATCTGCGAAACAGTGTTTTGAGTTGTTTTTTGAAGGTTGTTATGGTCTCAGCAGCTCGGGTGGCGGTATATATATTATAGCTGTTACGAAGCCGGCAGGTGATGACGATTAACATAAACCGGAAGTGAACACAAGTGACATAGGAAACAGAACACCACATATCATAATATTTGTAACAATAGCAAACTTCTTCATTAATTTATAGGAATGACAAGGTATATCTGGTCATTCACTGCACTGTTGAAAGCCATCCTGTTAAAAACAAACAAACAAACAATAGACAAATCCACTTTTATTTAAGATAAAAGAATTTTATAAAGGGAATTTTTTATATATTTCATAAAGAGCGTCATTATAATAAAGATCAGTCTTATAGGGGGTATGTGGTTATGTTGTTATGTATTTGCCTGTTTAAATAAAATCTCATATTTAATTTAAAGCTGGAACTTGGGACGTACTGTATCAATGGCTATATATCTTTTATATCTTATATCTTAGCATATTACATACATCTATGATGTATGGTAAAGGCAGAGCCGTTAATAATAAAAGAGAATTGTGACAAGCAGCAATCTAGTCTAGATGTACCATAAATGGGCACTAAGTTTACACACACACAACTAAATTACACCATAAAAAATTAGCTGCCTTAAATTTGAATTTAATCAACTTGGCTGTACAAGTCATGTCACCTTACTATTTTAAATCCTTACTGTTGTTGCTGAAAAAAATGAAGATGAAGATGCTTTAAAAGAGAGAACATCATGTATAGAGAATATCGTATCAGTCAAGCCTGCAAAGGTGCATCATGTTGTGAACATGAAAGACTGAAATGCACCGCTTTTTTAACACTTTTCAACAACTCATTTATTTACACATTGGAATTCTGCTTATTGGTTCATAAAGGTATTATGCAACTACACATTACGTTACATGGCTTATGTTAGTTTCAAACTACAGTATCTAGTAGTTATGTACTGTTGATAAACAGAAGGTGTCCCCTGGAGGAATTTCAGTCTTGAAAATTTAAAGATTTTCTGACTTCAGATCAATTGCGTACAGATGAGTCATTAATTATAGCAATACACTACTGTTGGCTACATTGTTTATAAACGAATACATTTGTGGTTAGGATTTGACTCTGGATGGGGACTAATGATCTAATCAATGCTGAAGGACAACGTATCCCTTTGCTTCATTCTAAAAAGTTTCAACCAAGACAAACATCTGTAGAAAGTGCCAAAATATCTGATGCCTAAGGCAGCTGGACACTGATAAATCAGTTTTCCCCAAAACAGCTGCCAGATTAGATCAAGCGTTTTATGCATATCAGGACATCTCACCACATTTTAAAGATTAATGAGTTTCTTCTCTATGTTAGTGACACAGCTCTCTAAGAGCTTTCCAAAGGGACTGGGCTGCTGTGGTATTTTCTGGGTGAGGTCTGAAGAGTTGACATGCAATGAGAAGCCAAGGCAGTGGTGTAGAACTGCCAGAATATTTATACAGTACTCCACCGTAACATGAATATTGGCCCATAAATTACTCACCCTCAAGGAATCCTAGGGGTATATGACTTTCTACTTTCGTCCAAATAGAATTTAAGTTATATTAAAAAATATCCTGGGTCTTCACAGCTTTACAATGGCAGTGAATGGTACCTGAGATTTTGCTCCAAAAAGTGCATCCATTATAAAAGTAATGTGACTTCATATGGATTTCATATACTGTACATTGAGGCTCTCAGCTTTTTGCCCCTGTCATTGTAGGTATTGTCTTAAAAAACGGAAAATTATAGAATTGACTCCTAATAAGTACTATAGGCGAAGGCAGAAAATGTCCATGTATATGAAGAATAACATGGTATTAGAGAGTGCTGTTGATGCTATTGATTACATATGCTGTTGTGGAAAATAAGTTACATTAATGAAGTCTTTTTCCGTGACAACAATTGTGACCTACTGAAATTGCATTAGAGAATGCAGCCCATGGAAAAAAACCCATATATGGCTAAGCCCTCTATTAAAAAATAAATCACAGTGCAGACACATTGAGACCTTTGGGTCTGAGCTGTGAATAGGTCGTCCTTCGTTCAAAAGCATCAGTGAGGTTAGCAATGCTCATTACTGTTTCCAGTCTTTAAAGATTAACTGTGCTTGGGGCACAGTTACTATAAAAACATTACTATAAAAATACCCTTTAGGTGTAACATAAAGCTTATATAAAAAAGATCTTGGGAATGCATATGTATCTATTCATAAATTACAGTATGTATTTGTGAAACAATGGTAATTTTCTACCAAAACCTTTAGTTATGGAGGGGTTCAGGTGAGTGGACTCTTTTCAGCTTTGGAACTTGCGCTCTATTGCTATCGATCATCAGTATTGTTGCACATTCTTAAAAGGCCCTTTTTTGTTAAAATGTCAATTTTCATTGTGACTACATCTGTCATGATGCAAAAAAAGAAAATTAAAAACACTACAGTCTTCTGAAGTTCTTTGTGTGAAGAACAGACATTACTCACTCAAAATCTCCTCTGATGAAGCTCACAAATCTTCCAAAACCACACTTTGCCAGGGGTGTTTCCAGACTTTTGGAGGGCAGTGTACAACGTAACATTTTCTATGGCAATGCATTCCATAGCCGTTAATGAATCAACATTGTCAGCTTTTACCAGCCAGCAGGTCATCAAGTTGTTCTTTGGCATTCATGACAGTAGAGAGTGGTGCATGTTTGTCTAATTTAAACTTTCTCCTGAGAATATGGCTGATGCCAACACTTTGAGAAGAAGTAACATGCAGTTCCTATCATTTTTAAATTGTCAGCGATTCCATGAGTAATTAAAATAGTCCTAAATAAAATGGGTTAAAAAAGGGTTTAGACCAGCACTAAGCTCTACAAAAACTTATTTAAAGAATAATTTCAATTTCCCAACACATCTGTAATATGTTTATAATGATAGTTAAAGCATGTTTAATACTGTAAGAACATAGTACAGAATACTTGTATGCAGGCAAGTTGGAGCATGAGGATAAATTTAGAATTTACCTTCCACCTTGCATCTACACACCTACAAGTCATCCTAAAGACCCTTAATTAATGATTCAGGTGTGTTTAAAGCTTACATCAGAGTTTGTTTCTGCAAAAGTTACTCCCCATGTGGTGCACTGTCTAGTGTTCTAGCCAGAGTCTCTAGCCACCTGTACACATCATTATTTTTTTCAGTTTAAACTAACTTTTTTTTATTAAAAAATACCAAATTTAGCAGTGTCTAAAAGTGACTAAACATTATTAAGAATGGATTTTTAAAATGATTCGTTTCAATCCTAATGATTGAAACTAATATTCAATTGGACAAACCGTGTTTAAATGACACACTACTGATCACACATTACATTCTATGTTAATATGTATGTTAATATGTTTGCTATAAAAATTTGTGCTATGAACAATAACACCTCAAACCTTGGAGCTATTACCTTTCTCAGTGAGAATTATGATATCCAGCCATTAAACATATGGAGCATAAAACATATACGAAATAATCATAAATTGGAGGAACTCTCCATATCTTCATACATAGAGATCAGAATATCATAGAGGCTTGGGGTGTTTTTTTTTTTATTTGGGCCAATAAGCGGCTTCCTAGCAACCAATAAAAACATCCTAACAACTGACCAGAATACCCTAGCAAAAGGATATTAATGTGCTCAAGTGAGAATTCTTTGTTTGGCAACCACATAGTAATGCCCTTGCTACCAGGGTTAATTATTAGAAGAATTTTAACTTCAGTTATCATTTCCATTTATTTTCAATTTGTCCCATTAATTAGTTAGCGGTGTATTTAGTATGCGTTTTTCTGGTTGCATACTAAACACGTGTACCAGTCTAATATAGTATTGTTTTAACCATTTAAACTGCAAAACTTGTCTGTGTACAGAACGTTCTTGATTTAAACATATTATATATGTTTGAACACAAAATAATAGAGTGATCTGCTGTTGAATAGCTGCATGATCCAAGTTTTCTTACACATAAGACATGCTTTATATTGAGCACACACTAAATCATGAACTTACTGTCAGATGCGTGTGTTGTTTAATGCATTTGAAGTGAAGTGGCATGATTGCCAAGTGTGTAACCCATACTGAGAATTTGTACTCTGCATATAACCTACCTTTGGGTACCTATCTGTAAATTTGTACCTGTACAGCAACCATTACTCAAAGAAAATGTAAATAGTTATATGGACAGATTGGGCACCCAGGGGTCTATACGATCTATATAGACAAAGGTGTAACCAATATCTGCAGCCTATCGCACCCCCAATTATCCTTGGGTGAACCTCATGGAAAATACAACACAAGCAGCTGGAATGTAAACACGACCCAATGGGAACTCCCATTTATTTTCTCTCTTGCGTGAGCAGCAAAGTCTATTTTGTTCTGTTTGTTATTCTTCCAATTTTGCTGTTGGCTGTTCTTGTTTAAACATAGACAGACATCACAGGTATCTTTCATCAGCGTGTATCCCATTGCAATTATGCACATTCAGAATTATGCACGTTTTAATGTTCAGCAGGTAGTACCTCATTCATTGTCTTTTTTCCCAGGAAGTGGTAGTTGGCTTCTCGCAACAGCTGAAGTGAGCCAGTGTTTTTAGGTTTCTGTGGTTTTCTGGGTTATTTAAGGTACACTGACACAAAAATATTGAAACTCTCTACAGCAATGAACACATTCATGTACACATTGGAGGTACACCACAGTTCTGCAGCACAGCTGTCTTCATGATGTTCTCGCTTTACAAAACCTACCAGTATCACAGACACTGGCAGATTTATCTCAGAAATCCAAACAAACCCCAAATACTGGATTGTGTAAATCCCAACAATTCCAAATACTGCAGCAATTGTGGTGTCTTGACAGGGTGTAAGAAACCCTCATCACCCAGTTCAATTTGAATAAACCAATGGTAAATGCCTGCACGTTACTGATGTAACTGATAAATAGTCAAGCCAAACATTCCAAATAAAAGCAAAAACCCCTTATAGCAAATTCACTTAACACTTGCAACACTTTTGTGCACAGTGTGCACGACCCACAATATAGTTTAATCAGGTGCTATCAGTGTCACTTGTGTTTTTCCATAAGTCAATTTGTAAAATTGCCTACCAATAGAATAAATGTGCATGTAATCTACTGTGAAAAACCTGACCAATAGGTGATGCATGTGTGCTTATGTAATGCTTTCAGTCTAGATTTTTCAGTAGTGATGAGGGATTCAGAAGGTGGTAATCTAAGATTAAATTCAAAAGGTTTCTGGTCTGTGTTGTAAGACTCTTCCAATGTGCTACACCTTCAGGAAGCCCTGATGGACATACTCTGCTCTTCACCAACATCTCCCTGTGGATAACCGAGTAGTCCCTCACTACTCTAATTGGACTGTCAATAGATGTGTCAGAGCAAATTATGCTGTAAGCCAGTGTTTGTGTGTGTCAACATAAAGCAAATAGGGGAATGAGATGTGTGTTATAATGAAAGGGTCAGACAACAAACCAAACCTCTAACAGTCACTTGTGGCTTGGTTATGTAAGGTTCCAACAGGAGGTGTGTGTAGCTGAAGTGTGAGTCTTTGTATAGCTTCAATTAGGGAGAATGAGAATGCCAAGAAATAACAAGAATGGAAAGAAAACGAAATGCGCATCTTGCTGAGGTACAGATGGCAGACAATGTGCCATGTTAGAATATTGCCAAAGACTGCAAAGAGCAGACAAAAAATGTCATATGTTAATATGACTTTTGAATTAATGTTTTTTTTGTTAGCTTATAATAACAACAAAAAAACATTTGAGATTTTATCTTTCGAGTAGCCTATTGATTAAAAGATTTAGCTGCACTTCGGAAAGTTTAGCATTGTTTTTACACAAGTGTGAAACCAGTTCAGGCTAATTTTTAATTCCTCTAGACGTTTATACACCTTCTTTAGCAAAGAATGACCATAGACATACAAAAGGATTGTAATCATTCAAACCACAACTGAAAAAGGGGCCTCAAAGTTGCAGCCTAAAGAAAATTAGGCACAGGGTTAAAAAAGGGTAACCACTCCAAAAGTGTGCAAAAGTAGGTCAGGCTGGATTAAAACCTAAAGCACAATCAACATCATTCATTTATGACAAGTAAGCATCAGAAACCTTCATAAAAGGAAAATGCAATGAATGGAATATCATAGAGTAGCAGTGTGCATCATTACTTGACATTAACATACAGAAGTAGTTTTTTGTGTGAACAATTGTTTTTGCTGAAAGATTTATGCTATGAATTATAATTAACATGTCATTTACCACTACAAGTTCCTGTCCCAAATACCCACACCTATACACAATGCTGTTGGAGTCCACACTGCAAAAAATGTACTTTGATGGAACATAACAGGTGTAAAAGAGGTTCTCATGATGACCTTGGCTATTTTATATGATCAGAACGATGGCAGCCAACGATGTACCCTAACTATTTTGCTTAAAATGTCATTTTTTGAAAAGTAGTATTACAGATGCACCAGCAGCTTATAAAACCACTACCATTTGCTCATGATTACAAAAATTACTTTGGAAAAGAAACCATTTGGTACCTGAATTTGACTGGCAAGGATTTAAAAGGCCAAAGCAGCCTTTGCCGAAGGTCTTTAAACTTTTCCAGACCAAGGACTCCTTGGTGGATGGGAAGATGGAGCAGGGCCTCCCTGTCTGTAGTCTTATATTTGTGTATTCAGTAGGACTGGGTAAAAACATTCATTCTCAGATTTTTAATCGATCTTTACTTTAACAAAATGATATCGATTTGGGAAATCCCCTAATGATTCATAAAGCTATCTGTCAAGTTTGCACGGAAAAGAACCTAATTGCAGACAGAGATTCACACAAACAAAATTTTATTTAAATTTAAATGGAACACAACTCCCCCGCAAGGGGGCATAATTTAAATAGACAGAACTCGACTTCTACAAGGGGGCAAGAACGAGGAACAAAAAAGACAGGAAGTGAATTGGTAATATTAATAAACAATAAATTAAGCACAAATAGTCAACTAAGGAATTACCATTAAAAAAGACTCTTCTTCAAGGGGAAAAAAACAATAACGAAAACAGACACGACGACAAACCTGACACGGACTAGACAGCCAACAGGAACATGAGACAACCAACAAAGAGACCTACGGTCACAAGGCAAAACTGACAGGGAATGGACTGCGACGAGTCAGGTGCACGAAAGAGAACCGAGAGATGAGAGAGAACAAACCAGCACAGGACAGCGGACACGAGGGCATTAAATACAATGGGGAGCAATAACAAACAGGTGAGCGTAATCAAACTGAACGACGAAACAAGGGGGCGGGGTAATGACGCGAGACCGGAGAGCACATGGCAGATGTAAACAACTGGAGCCGTGTGCCTCCACATAGAACGGACACCTAGAGTGCGGGTCTAGACTCTCAGAACGTAAACCAAGAACAGACAGGACATTATGACGTTCCCACAAATTAATATATTTTGTCGTGGCCACAACATATTAATGCGTGGGAACGTCATAGTATGTTGAGGCCACAACATATTTTTTTATCTCCACTGTTTGGCTTCCGGTTCCTGTCTGACTTGCTGCAAGTGATTTGTGTCTCTGCTTAGCCTTGCTCTGACTTGCTCTTTTCTCAGTATTTTCTTATCTCATTGTTTTTGGTGTCTAAGTTATTAACGTAACTTGTTTGTGTATTGCTTACATCATATTAAATTAACTAGATACCGCTAGCTTTGATCGTTATTCATTACAGACGATTCAGTTCGGTTAGCACCGCGCTAGCCGATCAGCTGTTTTCGGTGTTTTCTGTCTATATTGTCTTCATCTCCTGCGTTTTTTCATTTGCTCAGATTTATCAAACAATTGTGGTAAGTAGAAATAACTCATAAAACACGGTGAGTCATGGCATCTTCTCCTGTTATTGTAACTGTTTGCCACATGTTTAGTGTAGCCTTCTCTGTCAGTGCTGAGGGTTTTACATGTGATAAATGTAGGGAAATAGTTAGGCTGACAGAGAAGATTTCAGAATTAGAGACACACATCCAGACTTTACTTGAGGATAGTAAGAGTGATAAGGCTTTAGACCAGACTTTGGATGCGACTAGGCAGGGACGCTGCTCGCAATTTTGGGCCCTATGACAAAATATGAGGTGGGGCCCCCCTAGTAGTGTTATTACTAATAAAGCAGATCTCCAGGGGCCCCTAAAGGGCGTGGGCCCTTAGAATTGTCCTAACTTTCCCCCACTTAGCGGCACCCCTGCGACTAGGTCTATACATTGTTCGGTTCCTGTCGCAGATCCCCCGCAGCTTTTATGACTGTGAGACAGCATAGTCGCAGGACAAAACACCACTCTTCCGTTCCGATTACAGTTACAAACAGGTTCTTTCCACTCAGTGACGCACCCACTGAGAAACCTGTTGAAAGTGCCCTAGTTATCGGAGATTCTATTGTACGGAACGTAAAAATAGAGGCACCAGCCACCATAGTCAAATGCTTACTGGGAGCCAGAGCGCCCGACATTAAAGCAAATTTAAACGTGCTGGCTAAAGCTAACCGTAAATTCAGTAAGATCATTATACACGCCGGTGAAATGATGTTCGTCTCCCTCTAGGGCTGGTGCTGCTCGTTTATCTAGAAATTTGGCATATAGTCTTACTAATACTACTAATATTTGACTAACTGGGGCCCAGGTCAGAA
>JAZGTI010020546.1:0-10558 GCA_036877585.1 Botia kubotai | reverse complement strand
GTTTTAATTTGTTCAGTTTTAAGCTGTCATTTGTTTTTGGAAAAAAGATGCTCTTAGTCCTAATTGTTCTGGACACATTTTTGCGTGCGTCTCTACACGCTTTAAGGTTCCGATTAGAACTGCAGTCTGATGGTATAAGAGAACCATTTTAAGTTCCACAAAGAACAACTTCTTTTCTAGTTCTAGAAAGCCATCTATTCAGTGGTGCTTTAAGGAACCCTGATCTAAAGATCCTAAAATTAAACATCAAGACATTTTTCAGTGGTCCAAAAACAACGGAGCAATTCAAGAACCATGTTGAGAGAATGAAAAACTTCTGAAGAACCTTTATTTGAACCTTCATTGAACAGTGTATGTAAATACCGTATAGAGGTCCACAAAACCACAATAACGCTAACTCTCAGTTATTCAGAATCATGTAAATAGATTAAAATGGGTGAAAACAAACAAACTACTTAGGAAATCCCCAGGGCGCTACTTTTGTAAGCTGCTAATATATTTATATAGGGGGGATTTTGGCAATTTAACCAACGCCCCTTACCGGTTTGTTAAAAACAGTTGAACAGTCACACAGGCAGCTGAGAACAAACACCTATAATGCCGCCAAATCATGAGCAAGTGTGAACCTTGATTAACACATATGTAACCTGTATCTTCAAACATGTATCGAGCACGTCAAACTGAAACGATTTTAACAATTCAAACTATTTCAGAAAACAGACACCAACACAAATGGACCAACTTCTACGATTCCTAAGACAACGTGATCAAACGTTTGATTAACATTCTCATTCAACAAGCAATAACGTTAATACAACGTCTAAAATACTAGTCTTTTGAACATTCCTAGAACATTCAAAGTAACATTTTTAATGTTACTGTTACTTAATGGAAACATTAGGAAAATGTTCTTACAACCTAAACTTGTTAGCTGGCTACGAGCAACAGTAACAGTAACGCCTGCCTTAAACACCACTAACATTAGTCCCTTAGCTTAACAGAATTTAACCACAGCAGAAACAACTTCAGTTTGACTCGTACGCATTAACACACCTGTTTTACACCCAAACACCCACGTTTTGAGAGTAAATCGCTCTCTCACACACTCACAATCCTGCTTCAAGAGTCTCTTTGCATATGAATCTGTGTGCGATTTGAATGCGATAAAAGGAGAGTTTGAATAATAATAAAAGGAAGGACCTCACACTGGAAGCAGGAAAGTATTTCCATTCAGAGCTGTCGTGTGAGAGAATCGTGGAGTTCGTCTCCAATGCAGCTGTCATCGCCACTGTATCGCTCCGACACAAAGGCACATTCAATACTGTCCTTTATGTCATTGTGGTTTTTTTAATCATACTTTCAGCCGCGCAGAAGAATCCAGCGCTCATCAAAAATGATCATTACCGTATGAAAAGGAGAAAAAGGCAATGCATTCGCTGGAAAGCCGGAGTGCCATTTACCGCGATGACACAACGTCTCGCACAATTTGGGCAGAAAATTCCGCAAATGATCGCTACATTCAGAACACAAATAAAATCGTGAAGTACGCTACTTTGCCGGTAACTGTTCCCCTAAGCTATCTGGAATTTTGTCTCCTGATAATTCCGCGTCAAAGAGTTCAAAAGTCTCGCTCTGATAATATCCTTTTCATTTTAGCTTCACTTTCACACAATGTCTTGAAGATTCAGGGCATCGTTTCTTAGGCCTTACACAAACCCACCAAATTAACAGAACCTCTTGTCTTACTCAAACCACCCACCCCCCCTCGAAATCCATTAATCTCTGCACATAGCAGCCGTCATGTAAAGGGGGGTCCGTGATTTCCCGCTAAATGGCTTTAGCGAAGTCAATAGCGGCGAATTATGACAAGGCATTCAAACAGCGCTAAAATGGCAGGGAACGCCGCACGTTCTAAGGGCAGCTGAGGGCAGATGAAGGGGATTATGTGTGGGTCATGTTTAGAGAGAACATGCTAATCCGTCAGAGCTCATTAGCGCAGGGCTGGTTAACGGTCATTCATGGAATTCTCTCATTGACTTAGTGCTGCTGGATAACCTGGATTATATATCATATGAAATTCCAAAACGTCACTGTAGGAAAGGGAAGGCATGGAATCTGATTGCAATACTCACCGGATTTTGTGGCTAAAACCAACATTTTAAGCAATTTCTTGAACTATAATGATACTATACATTTTTTAATAAACATGACCTGGTCACCATGGAAACACATTGTAAGGTACAGTTATGGCAGTATAGTATAGCAAAGCCAGTAGTTGTAAAAATGGCTTGTAGTTTCAAACTATATTTGAAACAATGAACTAAATATTGAATAATGATAAACAAAACAAATAAACTGCACTGATAAACCTAACCAATTATTTTTAATGTTTTTCATATCTATCATAGTGCTATTAGTATAAAATAGTACAGTGTGTGTGTGTGAGAGAGGGAGAGAGAGAGAGAGAGAGAGAGAGAAAGAGAGAGAGAGAGGGAGAGCGCTTCATGAGAAGCAGACAGGTGTTTTTCAGCCCCTCTGGGCTCTACCTGTCTGTCTGTGAATGAGTGAGAGTCCCTCTGGCTGGTTCATGTAAAGTTTACACATCCTGTCCTCACGCACAATGGCTGACGAGCGATGCACACTATCCTGCCATTCAGAAAACCATTCACACCATCCCTGCATCTGAGTATGCATACTTCACTGCTCCACAGTACAGTGCGCTATTGTGAGGCATTAGTATCAACTACTAAAATGCACCACGACAAGCCTAAATGTGAGAAGATTTCACAGTTGACCAGCCTGTGCGTGTACAGTAAGTGTTTTCTCAAGCTGCCTGGCCCTTCAGAGCGCCAGTCCAAGCAACAGGATGAGCGCCGTCTGTCACTATCATCTCTGACTGTCATCGGTGTGTTTGAGAGTTGTTTTCTGGATTTTCCAGCACCGATTAGAGCCTGGCAGGAGTTGCATTATGTAATCTAACACAGCACAACACACATACTGTGAGAGTCTACAAATATCCTCCATCTTCTCTCTGCATCTTTACCTCCCCCACGACACGCTTTAATTTCACGATTGTTTTCTGTTCTGTGGCTAGCACATTCCCTATATTAAAGCTGCTATCCGCAATATTTGCCTCTCTATCTCTGCTTGAAACGCAACATTGCAGGTTGCTTCACATACTTTTCATTATGTGTTGAAGGCAAATGAAGCCAAACTGACATTTTCCCTGAAATGGGACACGACAGCTCGAATGGTAAATCATTATTTTAAACGTATCATAAGGTAAAGGGACCGTTTTAAACACCGATCGGTTTTGAACACTGATCTGTACATGCTTAATAACTGTGTTCTGTTACTTTTAATCAAAACAAATTAATCTGCAGCTTTAACATTTCGTCCATACATTTCTCTACCTCTCAGAATTATTATCATCTCTTATATTTTCCTCTATTATTCAATAACTACTGTTTTCTTAACAAATGCTCATAAAACACTGTTGAGCAGGTTCATACCGTGTGCTTGTGTGCGTGAAGCTCTACCTACATCCTGGACTCTGTCTGTTACATAACCAACCGTGGGCTCATCTATTCCAGGCTGATCCTCTCCACCCAACCCATCAGTAATTCAGACCGCAGGGGTGGAGGAGCGGAGGGGGGGATCTGCAACCGCGCACACCCAGAACACACAGGAATCGCCCCCTTTGACCCCTTACGAAAATTCACCATGCTTTTATTATAGTAAAAGTGTAGTAACCGTGGTTTTTGCGCATTGATTACTATTTATATAACCACACCTTTACTACCAATATCATGGTTAAACTATGGTTGCTGTAGCAAAACCATGGTTAATTTGCGGTAACCGTGGTTTAAGTATAGCAACCCTGTGTTTTTTTGGTTTAAACTGTAGTAACTTCAAACTGACCCGGGTGAAATTTCTGACTTGTAAAGGTTGCCATGCACAAACAACATTTGCAGATATGCACAAAAAGAGACAAAAAACAAACAAAGGAATGAAAAGGAAGCATTAACAGGGTTCTGGCTGTGCTCATGTGTTAGCTGACTGTCTTATTAAGATTATTAAGCGCTAGACCACACAGGAGAGATTTGTGACCTTGCTGTGCTAATCAACCGTCTGACCTAGTGATCACAGCATGTCCACTGACATGCACAAACAAGACAGGAGAGAAAATACAAACATACAGCGGGCCAATCCTGTAACACTTTCATCAAACAAACATAATGCTGACCAATCATATGACACTTTTACAAACAAAATGCAGAAATAATACTGATGAATTGGGCAACATTAATCATAAACATACAAACATAATGCTGGTTAGTTAGCCAACCACAGTCACCTTTGACTTCCTCATTTGGGCTCTATAGTCATAACTGTGTAAGATCCTCATTATATTAAGATACCAGTACTGCAAACGATGCATTATATATATAAAAAAATGACAATACTTTTAAAAAATACAAACGTGCCAAAATATGAAAGCTTGGCGATCTTAAAAAAAATATAGCAAATGTAAGGCTGGCCAACTGAGCAACAATTTAAAAAAATACATTGTAAAGCTGCCCAATTGGACAACAATCCAAATGTGCAAGCGTAAAACTAGCCAATCACAGAACATTTTTTAAAAACTCAAGTGTAAAGCTAGCCAATCCTATAAGACGACCAACGGTGCGATATTTTCAAAACTCTCATAATATGAGATTAACCTACATTTATCAAAACAAAAGAGTTCCACATGCAGAAAAGAAAGAGGAACAAAGAAACGAGAGGTCGACACATGATCACACAACCAATACCTGAGCAGTGCAGAGATACTGACGAGAGCCTTGCAAAGTTATTTTCTTCTCCGGTGAAATTGTGTCTGTCTGTATCAGAATGAGACGGATTTCCCTGAAGCGCCGCTGGGAAACACCAAACAGTGTCCTCTCTCGAACACACACACACCAGAGAACCACAACACAAAGCTGACAGACCTCGCCTAGAAACTTGCTTTCTGTTGCTTTCGCTTTCAGGCGTATGAAAAGCCGGCTGTGTGTTGATAGCTCACTCACTCGATTCTAGAAAAGCTACCGTTTCCAACCCTCCCTCATTCCCCGTATCTCTCTTGTCTCCTCCTCCCTGCCTTCTGTTTTTTTATTTTTGCCAGCTACTTTTCCTCAGTGTTTTTAATCCCTGCGCTAAATCAAGGAAAGCCCGGACTACCACCACGATGACTTCCTCTCTTAGCGAATGAGACAAAGCCGAGCGGAAGGTCTATAAAAAGCCGGCTGCTTAACTCCCTTCAGCCGAGCGCTCGCGCCAGGCACACAACTGTGGAAGCTGAACTGTTTGTCAGCATCAGATTAGCTCCTAACCCACTTGTGGAGAGCTGCCTCCCACAGTACAGTCACACACACACCTATTAATACACAACTCCAGCCCACATACCGCACAGCCGCCCACACAAAATATAAAAACATAAACAAGACAAATCTGCACTCCGGCGTGGATGCGACTGAGCTGATAAAAACACCACAAATGCTTTCTGATTAACTGATAAACCGGTTACACCAATATTTCAGAATTACTGTCACTGCATGATAATTCTAATTTACAGTATGCTACAACGTGTGATTATAAACTCGCATACTAGATTTTAACATTAAGCAAAGGCAGATATACGCACATACGTGCAATGCAAGCACACACACACACACTCACTCACCTTCACAGCTGTGTGTTAATCTCTGGTTAACACCTGTGAGGTCTTATGAGGCGTTTTGGGTGGATGAGTTTGATTCACACTCAACACACACACACACACACACACACACACACACACACATATACAGAATTAGTCATCATACCTCAACTTACACACTCACACACCTCAGGCGTAGTTCAGTCAAAGCCCAATGATTCCCACGCTCTGAGCACACACAAACACGCATATTCTCAAGAGTTGATTTCCTATAAACAACGAATCACACATTCATAAACAAACCCATATACTGAGGAAAGCCATAACACAGCTAGAATTGTGAAACAAAACAATGAGTGTATCCAAAATGGCACCGTACCACGTATACTGTATATATACTGTACACAGTATGCAAATGTTTCTGCACATGGAAAACCTGATAGGATCTACTAAATGTGTAAAGGTACAACATTTGTATACAAAATAATACGCAAAATAAAATAAATGCAAAATAAGCATGTTTATTTAAGAGATTCTGCACGCTGTATTAAACATACATGCTACCACGGTCTCAACAGAAGCAAACCACAATTTCAAATGTTTATTCTTGCATACTGTTTCACGTACGTTAATGAATATATAAACAGCACGCAGCTCTGTCTGGTTACCGCCCATTGTGCTCACCCAACAGGAAATGCTTGCTTTCAGACTAATTTCTTTCTAATTTGAAGATCGATGAAACGGGAAATGAAGGGAAGACCACAAGAGGAGGTTCACAGGAATGCTCGAACCCAAACCAAACCCCCCCCCACCACCAGAGAAATTCCCATGGCAACAGCTGCTGAAGAAACAGCCCACGTTACGCAAGAGAAAAAGCTCAGCCAGAGGGCAAATGAAAAAACACACAGAAACTGCGATCATGTCTCCTGCTTCTCTGCATGAATCCACCTCTTCCTCATTCAGTCCTCTCTGCCAATCATTTCCTGTCTGTCTTTTACTTTCCTGTCATTTTCCATTCACTCTTTCTATCTGAGCTCAATACACGTTAAAGGCAAGTACGTAAATGAACCTGCAGTTTTATGTTTCAAACAGAGAAGGCGATAGAGAGGCAAAAGTTTTATACTTTGTATTTTCATGCCTTTTTTTTGCCCTGCAAATCACAACGTCCAAATTGACCGACACCTTAATAAATATTGCTGATCTTGAAATTTGCCAGTATGAGGTATTATTATGAGAAGAATCGTGGAAAAACATTTTTAACATTGTCAAGAAATTTTCCCATAAACATTAGCGGGCACTTTTCACGGTCTAATCGAAACACAATGTCTAGAATCTATTCCTTCAGAAGTCATGTACATGTGTACGTGTGGGTCTATTTAACCATATATTGGGGCCAAAAGTCAGCAAAACCTGACAAATCTGAGCAAAACCTCCTTTCGGGGATATTCACATTCATAAAAAAAACGCTATAAAAATGTAGCAAACAAAGTAGTTTTAGAATTGTAAAATGCAGAAAGTTTACTATAACTAGTTGAGTATAAAAAACATTTAGACAGATAAGTAAATGTGTGTGTGTGTGTCTGGCAGTACAATCAATACTAACATGTAACCCCTGTACCATTTGACCCTGTAGAGAACAGAACAATCCTGTCACTGTCTGAATGACACTCCACACACACACACACACACGCACGCACACACACACACGCACACACACACACGCACACACACACACGCACACACACACACGCACACACACACACACACACACACTCTCTGTGGATGGACATCCATCTACTGACTCTTTCTACTCTCATTTAACGATATTCTTGATTTTTTCCTAAAAAAAATATCTTTATAACTGTGTGTGTGTGTGTGTGTGTGTTTCACACTGTTATACATTAATATTCAAAAACAAAGAATTCTGAGCTAGTGTCACCAGAATAATACTAAAAAACTGTCTCACCTTTCAAGGACAAAACCAAGGCTAAAGAGAGAGAGAGAGAGAGGGAGAGAGAGGGAGAGAGAGTGTCCTGCTGGTGGACAGATTGTGAGTCGAATCAAGAGTCTTTGTGGCTTTTTTCCACTGAGGGTGTTTTTAAAGGGGAACAAGCATATTTCACAGTTTTACACACACACACAAACATTTTCCTCCGACAGACACACAACTCTTCAGAGACATTAAAGGTAATATTAAAATGTATTTATCATTTTAGACTATATGGGCACAGACTCCATTCATAATAAAATTTATATCTCCTTTAAAATGTTGTGTACTGAATAGTATTTGCCTAAAGCACATGGTGATATTTTTACTCACAAACATACCCAGCCTGTTTTTTTGGCATGCTTAGAGTCTACATACTGTCTGTGACGATCGTGACCTCAAAGTACACAAGACACAACTGAATGAAGATTACACAGCTCCTGGAAAAGCCCACATTCCCTGTCAAAACCCAAGGAATTTCCAAACGGAATCTGGTACTGTGCTAGGGAATCTGCTTTTTGTGCATCTTACAAAAAAAACACGCTCCTGGCGCACACACACACAAGAGAGAACCCAGGCAATGCTGGAGAACCTTTTGGCTGTGAGATCTAAGCATGCACACACACACACACACACAAATGTAAATCTGTTCTTAAAGAGACAGCCGCCCAACAATCCTGTCATCATTTAGTCATCATTCAAATCCTGTATTTACTTTCTTCTGGAGAACACAAACGATTTGAATGTTGCAGAATATTGCATGCTCTTTGCTGCACAATGAAAACACACAGGAGATGCTGTTGTGCTCATCTGATCTGCACGCAATATTCTGTGTCTTCGAAAGCGACGCCATAACTTTGTGTCAGAAATAGAGCGCAATTCAATTTTTCATGATCAGTTTCACTGATCATCTTTCACTCTGTCACAGCTCTTGAATCTTGTGTTTGTGTTCAAATGTGCCATATTAAGGCAGATCACACCAGATTTTCCAAAATATCTCCTTTTCTGTTTTCTACAGATGAATGTAAGTTGTGCAGGTTTGCAAGGATTTAAGAGTGATTACATGATAAAAGATTGTTTTAAATATTTGGGTCGCACAATTTTGCAAAGGTCATCACAGCTCCTCTTTGAGCTGTATTCTGTCATTGCACCCTTTCTTTTTTCAATTCTTCCCTCTTTGTATGAGAGTCACTCGAGTTGTCGGATTCCCACTGGGTCCTTAGGCTCCTGTTCAGGGCAGCTACTCTATCAAACAGTCTTCTCCCTCTCTCTCTCTCTCTCCCTCTCTCTCTTTCTCTCTCTCGCAACCCTTTCTTCCCCTCTCTCTCCATCCCCTTTGGGGTCTCTCCCACAGATAATCAATCGTTCACAAGTCCATCCACCTTTCCTTAAAAAAAGAAAAACAATCTCTTTCTCCTTCTGCAGTCAGACACAAGGAACAGCACCTGCACAGAGACTCATGCTGCTCCTGTTGCCCTAGCAACAGCTAGCTGGAGCTTCACTTGAATAAACTGTCAGGCTTTGCCTTGCGCACAGAGGCCAGCCCCACGCAATGCCCTTATAAGGTAAACCGGATACTCTGCCGTTGGGATTTAATATCTTTAGAGCGATTCTGATTCGAGCGAAAGCGTTACGCTCAATCACAACTTTTTTACCCGGCTCGGTGTTCTAACGGTCCTTCGGCATGTTTACAGCACTGCGACACTTTAGATGATGTCATAGCATCATCTGGCCTCTATTTACATTCTTAACAACCCAAAAAGTGTCTATGAATTGACTTAAATCTTGCCAAAAGCAAATGAAGTCATATCATTTAAGTAACTGTTATGAAAATAATTGCCGTTCGAATATTATCATTCGAAGGCTCTCGAATGCGAATTTGACCTTTAATACAAAACGGACAAAGTGCCACATACATTATTAAATAGAATAATTCATACATGAAAATACATTAAACGTGAATACATAACATGACCAAGACTTGCAGTAAGGGGTTTTATAACAAAATAGTAAAAATAATAAAAGAACAAAACAATAAAACAATAAAAAAAATAAATGGTTGTGAAAATTGTTATTTAAAAACTTTCTAAACTTTCTAAAGAATTTCTTTAATACAATTTCTACAAATGTCAGTTAATTTGTACATTTGATTGAGTTTAGTCATCCATAAGCCGCCATTTTCAAAACCACAGGAAATAAAGACACAATTCAGTCTATTCAGTCACGCTATTCGGTGTGGCGTCGTGTTTAAATTGCAACGTGTTTAAACAGACACAGGATGAGAAAGCAGGTATGCTGACAGACGCCACGGCAACAGTCCATGTGTTGTGTTGACTGCACGACAACAGAGAGAAAGACGGAAACTCGCACTTCTGCCCTTATTTAAATATTAACAGGCCAAGCGAAGCTCTGCAGTTTTTTTGACCACACACCCCAGCGGTCTGAACCTCGCATGCAGACTGAAATCACACGTGGGCGCAAATCTATCTCCTGATAATGTGCATGTAAATACACAATCTTTTTTTAAACGCCAGACCTCATGTGGTGTTGCCACAGAAATACCTCTGCAAACCCACCGACTGAAGTGCGAGAACATACGCGCACACGCGCTCGCTGAACCCTCTTTGCACAGAGCAGGTGGGTGGTGTTGGTCCAGCATTAGTCACTGGGGTCTGATACGCAGTCAGAGTTTGACAGACATTCAGAATGAAAGACTGAACAGTGTTCTGAGTGAGGGGGTGGCTGGAGGGGGGGGCGCAAGAATGAACAATATGAAAACAGAGCTTGCACGCATTAAAACTGGGGGAGCACAGGTTGAGTTGTCAGCTGTGTTCAGGTGTGGACACCCACGACAGAGAGCAATTCACGGGTTT
>JAZGTI010020545.1:0-10558 GCA_036877585.1 Botia kubotai | reverse complement strand
CGTATGATCTTGTACCGGGCTTGTCAGAATCGCTTCTCTCTCTCCTCGTGGGTTTGTTTACAAGACCACGTTGTTTCTCCTTGAATAACGATGATTGGCCAGAACGACCCAAAGCTCCGCCTCTAAGAAGCTGTCAAACTAGGAACTATCTCCGAAGAGTTAAAAACTTCTCGAAAATGCACTAAATTCAACATGTAACATATAGACATGCTCGTATATGGTGCATTAGGTCCTCAAGCCCCGGATTTGTTTAACCGGGAAAGCAGGAAAGCGCTCTTTTTTAAATATTTAAACCAGGTCGACGCGGCAAACAGCCAGCGTATAACCCCCTAAACCTTCCTTTATATTTAGCGGCTATCTACATAATCGTTTCCAAAATAGTGCGAATCAATGTACACGGTCCACACATACGGCACTTTGATAGTTTTAAGTCCAAAGCGAACTGTAATATTGACGTTTTGGGTTATTTTTAAAGGCTGAAAAGAGCGCCACGCATGCGCACTGGCCGCAGGCGGCTGGACTTTATAAAGCTTGGCGCCATACATTCATTCATTCGCACCCATCGCTGCGGTAAGGACACTTACTTGACCCTTCTTTAATAACTATAATAGTTAATATTTCTATTTTAATGCCACGTAACTAGTAAACAGCTGCGTTTTATGTGTATGGTTCTGTTGTTGCATGTTGTTTGTTGCCTTAAAATGGCTTTCTGTGACTTCCCAGGCAGTCACATACGAATAAGGAAGACCTCATGAAGAACTTTTAAAGCAGCTTTTCTGCAAAGTTGTTTACGTGGATATCGTAGTTAGTTGTAAAGAAAAGCCGAATAGTCAAAATATTAATGTCGTTTTGACCTCGCAGGGTGGGATGTTGCTGAAACTTAGCCAGTTTTGCTAGGCGCCAGATTAGATCTTTGTATGTTCCGTGAACCCTCTCTTTACAAACTGCTCTCAGAAATAGGGAAAATGATTCATACGGAGAAAAGTGTGATCGGTTTTCTACACACAAGCAGCGTCCAAAGTCACGTTTTGCGTTAAAATGGTGTTAAATGCGTTCTTTGTGCGTTTTTAACGCGGGTTTGTGGGGGCAGTTTTAGTCTCCCGCTTCATGTAAATTGGCGCGGACTGTTCTTTCATGTTCCTTACAAAACTGGATCATGTAATTCTGGTTTTGCTAAAATAACACCGGATTATAATACTGCTGCTTGCATGCTATGCGTTTACATTAGTTAGTCCTTAGATTTAATGTATTTGATTTAAATTTTCTTAGGCATATAACAGATTTATTTCTGCTCATGCATACACTTTTCCCAGACAAATGGTTGGAGGTTTCAACCTCGATTTATTGTAAGCTTCTGTCTTAAATGCTTTTCTTATTCCGTCTATTTTGTTTATAATTGTTTTGTTTGAGAACACGCCGATAACACACGTATTGTAGTAAAGTCGATTTGTTTATTACGAATATAAATTATTTACAGTAATAAATTCAACCATATATGTTTTTCGTTTGCAGGAGAAAAAGACACAACATTATTTAGAAAATGTCAAAACGCAGGTAAGATTTCTAACAGACGTGAAGTCTTTAATAAATGATTACACGTATTCATATTGTGTGTTTTATTAATTACTTTTTATCTTTGTAGTAGTCGCAACACATTACAAGAACGAAATGAAAACAAACCGGAACAAAACAACAAACCTCAGAGGAAACGAAAAGTCGAGGTGAGACATAATTACTTCTCTCAAGCTGTATTTTATTGTTTTCTTTCTGTTTTTCGCTGACATTAAACATTTATAACCTTATTTTAAGCAGTGCAATAGAAGGATTCCTTCAGCGGTTAAGAAACAGCGCTATGAAATTCAGGTGAGTGTGTTTGTGATCTTTCTCCAGTATGACAGATTGATTGTTTACTCCAAACGTGCTCGTAAACAAAGTTTGTTGTTTTATCGTCAGTGTGTTTATGATGCAGCAATTCAGTCATGCGCAGTAATGATGTCAGTGGGTTAATCACGCGCGTCGTGGCGTCACGATCACAGCCTCCCGCGTTTATTTCCTTTTCTCCGCCAGCCCGCGAAAATCTCATCTGTTCTTCGCTTAATTAAGCGAAATATTGCGTTTAATATTCAGCTGCTGAAGGTTATTGCTCTTTATTTACTGATTATGATTGTGCTTTATGAATAAAATAGTTTACCACAACAAATGACAGATGCAGTAAAAGATGGATGTACTTTTTTGATCCCTGAAGAGACATTTCTGGGCTACAACATTGAGCTTAGACTATACACATCGTTCACTAGACATATTTATTATTTACATATAATTTATTTAAAAAAGTGATTAAAATATCTGAGGGAACATGCCGAGCGATGCATAGAAGATAATGTGATATGTAAATTTATGCAAACTTTACAATTTGGTGACGATTGTTAGAAGGTTATTGCGTGCGAGTCATTCAATAAGGTAACCCAATAGTAACACAATTGGTTTTGTTTTCTAGGATCGGTGTTCTGAAGGTGACCTCAGTCCCAGTGTCTTAATAGAGACGCCTCAGAAGGAGCTTCAAGAGACCTGCAATATTTCCGGTTTCAAGCGCTTCCAGTTTAAAAACCTCTTTGTCAAACCCTCTCCACTTCCCGACCTCAGGTACAAACGAATCATGAGCGTTTGGCATTACACCAGCAGAAAACATCTTCCATATCCTGAAAATGCCTCTAATAGTCTTTAGAACTTTGTGGACCTTTTTTAATGGCTCAAACACGCTTTATTTCGACAGCTGGGCGGGTTCAGATGACGTGTGGATAAAGATGCTGAACAAGGAGCTTAAGTACGTCCATGACAAAGGCTTCGTCCAGCAGCATCCAGCCCTGCAGCCCAAAATGAGGTCCATTCTGCTGGACTGGCTGATGGAGGTCAGTGTGTCACGTCTGGGTTTCCTTTTAAGATGATGTGCTTGACATAAGCCATTAACGTTGTCTATTTACACAGCTGATTGTGTGACGTTCATGTTTGTTCAGGTCAGCGAGGCTTACACGCTTCACCGAGAGACGTTTTACTTGGCTCAGGACGTCTTCGATCGGTTCATGCTGACGCAGAACGACATCGGGAAGGATCAGCTGCAGCTCATTGGCATTGCGTCCCTCTTCATCGCCTCAAAGATGGAGGTAGTGTAACTTTGTTTGACCTGAATCTGTTTTGTGGAACTAGAATATTTTTGGTGTCATTTTATTTTACAGTCTACATGCACTTACAATTTCCTTGGCCTACAAAATATAAATTAAATGGATGTAATTTTGTAAATTAATTACAGATTCATTACAAACGTAAAGATATCATACATGTAAAGCTGCTTTGAAACAATGACAATTCGTAAAAAGCGCTATATAAATAAAGTTGACTTGACTTGAATTAAGTACATTAATTTATTACATTAAATACATTTAGGTTCACGTTACACATGCATTTGGCCGATGCTTTTATCCAAAGCGACTTACAAGTTATACAGTTTATCAGTACATGTGTTCCCTGGGACTCGCACCCACAACCTGCCAGTTAAGCTACAGGAACACCAAAATCTAAATGAACATGTACACGTATAACAGAAGTGTAAAATGAGATTTATTCATGACAAAACATAGTTAAAGTGCAATGCAAATATAATGAAATTAAGCTTGCCCATGTCCTCGCACATTTGACGTGAGCGTGTTTGTGACTCCTAAATCTGTCTGTGATGCGCACAGGAAATCTATCCTCCGAAACTCCAAGAGTTTGCCTACGTGACCGACGGAGCCTGCAGTGAGGAGGAGATTCTGGAAACAGAGCTTGTGATCTTGAAGGCATTAAAATGGGACCTCTGTCCAGAGACGATCGTCTCCTGGTTGAAGCTCTACACGCAAGTTCACTCTCTGCAGGATGAGACGGATTTCCTCATTCCTCAGTTCTCTCAGGAGACCTACATCCAGATCACACAGGTAAAGCTGCAGATGCTGATTCTCAGTGAATGGAATTGGTTCCATCTCGACATTTCTTCTAACGCTTGACCTTTCTTATTACAGTTATTGGACCTTTGCATTTTGGATGTTAATTCTTTGGATTATCAGTATGGAGTTTTGGCGGCTGCAGCGTTTTGTCACTTTACCTCGTTCGAAACGGTTCATAAAGTATCAGGTACATTTTTTTTAAGATCTCTGTTCCCTTCGAAAGATCTTGGTTTGCTGGCTTTAGATCTAGTTGCATCCGTTTAATCTTTGAAGGCCACATAAAAGATTGATTCAATAACCAATGAATTGCTTTGCGTTTCACCAGGATTGACATGGGACAGTATATCGGGCTGTGTCCGGTGGATGAGTCCGTTTGTGAGGACGGTGCGCGAGTGGCCTGGACCGCAGTTGAAGGACTTCAAAAAGGTCACTGCAGAAGATCGCCACAACATACAGACCCATGTGGACTACCTGACCATGCTGGTGAGTCTTCAGTCGTGCTTTTACTACCTCAACAATCAGCTTTAATCCAGATTTAAAAGATCTAAACACTGTTTTTCTCCGGCTTTTCAGAGTGAAGCGCATGGGCGGGAACAGGACAGCTTGGATCGGTTGTCTCCATTGGCTGTGGGGGGATTGTTGACCCCTCCTAAAAGCACAGAGAAGCCTGCTAACAGCTCATCAGTTTGAGGAGAACATACCAGAGGCCGTCTTTATATGAATGCAAAAGCAGCCCAGAGATACTTCCCAGTCCATCAAACCCAGAAAGACTAACAGCTGTGTGCGGTACCACAGTTCCTCCCACGGCTGGGTTGTGTAAAGCTGTTTTTGGAAGACGTATGTGAGAGAACGACATACGAGAGGCTGACATGCTTTAGGGTACTTTTAAGACCTGTGAATTTAAAGGGCTGTGACTTGGTTTCTCAAAGCAGTATTTGATGCACTCAAAGTGCCTTTATCAAAGAATGGATGATAGTCCATTTATTAAGACAACAGTGTAACATTCTCCCACTTGAAATGTGTGTAGAATCTGGTCACAGTGCCAGCTACAGGGTTGTCTGCAACATGCTGCTTCTTCCTGGAACAAACGTTACAGTTTATGTTGTGTAAATACAATTGAATTTTATTCTGAATGTTTTGGGAAACCGTTTTGAATCTGCTTTGCCATTTACTTTTTGGTCAAATTTTTGGTCAAACATGGTGCTAACCGTGCTACCAAACTGCCAGCGGTGTGTCGAGCAGTGTGGGTTAAGGCGAATGTTTGTTTGTTTGTTTTTTTAAATATCTTTTTAAAGTCTTAATTCACATCTTGGTTTTCACGTGCTGGAAAATATTCCTGAAAGACTTGACCGTTTTCACCCCCTCGAAGTTTAACCAAACTAAACGTTTGCGGGCAAATTCGCGTATTTATTACTCTATAGTTAGCTTGGCTGTAGTTAGATCTCATTGTAATATTTGAATTTCAATTCCTTCGTTCCTCAATGCCAAAGGCATATTTAATGAATTTGAGGTGCTTCGTATTTATGAATTAAATGCCTTATTTTGTGTAGCATAACCTGATTTAAATGTTTTACATTAGGATGTAAGAGCTGGTGTTTGTAAACTACATTGTTTCTATTACAACAGTGTAAAATAATATGAATTGTACATAAGATGTATATGCGTACAGATAGCAGTCCTGACTGTCGTAATGTGAATTAATTAAAAAGTGAAATGACATTTCATGCTCCTCTCGTCATATTTTTAAACTTAAAATCCAGTATTATTTTAACTATCTAATGCAATGTGACTTCATCGCCTCTCTTGATGAGGTCAAACTTTTAGACCATTAAATCACACTTAATATATAAATGATAGAATTTGATTCTAAAGATTCTAGATTTTCCCTCAGAACGAACAACTTTTCACCCTTTTAACCAACTGCTTAATTTTTAATAGCCTTCAATAACGTTAGGTTCACGTTTTGAACCCTGTTTGGGTTTGTTAACATGATATTTGTACGTTTAAAGCGATCGACACGTTTTTGGACCATATGTATATACAGACTTTAATAAACAAGAACAGACTTAAATCGGTTTAGCATTTTCACTTAAAGCAAAGTCACACATGCTGTGTAGCCCGTCACAAATGTGAGACCATTTTAGGTCACATGTGGCATGCGAGCAGCCTCTGGCGGGGGAGGAAGTGACCTCACTTGTAGTGATGGCAAGCAAATAAATCACATCTCTGCATGAGTTGCATTTTGGACTAATGATGTTGGAGAGGTGTGTTCAAACACCTGAAGCTCCAGGACAAGCTGTGAGCTGGTGTTTTCTCACCTTCATGTAGTCTCCACCTTCAAGTGGAGACGAGACACACTAACATGTTTTGATATACAGTGTGTACAGAACCCTTGACAGGAAACTATGTACCCAAGATCAGTTTAAATATTGGCAGAATCTACTGGCTGTTTTCAGAGCTGAATGGCTTTATTGTCGCATATTAACGTTTTTGTTACTGTATCTCAATACAGATTAAGTGACTCAAGGCTGCTTAAACATTTAGGCGATGGCCAGCCCCTCTCTCTCTCTCTCTCTCTCTCTCTGTATTGAGGTGTCTACCAGACATGTGGCTGGCGTATAGACCAGACTCCCTTCACAATGCCCCTGTTGTGCGAGTTATTGTTGGGCAGTTCTGGGAACGATTGCCCCCACCCCCCCGCAAGATCCTCTAAGACAAAAAGCACCCCAACCTCAACTACACAAGCCTTCAGTTTAATGACGTCCCACATACCATGAGAACTTTTACTCATGGAATGTCCCATATGTCAGTTTAAAAAAAAACAAACAACTATCACAACAGGCTTTAATAATGTTCACTCAAAATTACTTGAGAGAAACTGTTGTGATCAGACAGATAAATTTACTGCAGCTCCCAGCCAGCCCACATTTTTTTCCAGCTTTCCGAATGCAGCGGGGGTCAGCGGAGTATTCAGAATTTGCATACCGCAAGCGGGTGGTTTTGGCCTGGACTGTGATTACTTAAGCAGGCCACAAAAACAATATTAACAAATAGTCAATGTATAAGATATAATAATATACTGATCCTATAAACTTAATTTCTTTCAGATTGATGCATTTCCCACTGAAACAGGAAGTTTGGGAATGTTTCAGTTCTAAACATCATTCTTAACATCAGATGTTAAGAATCAGAGTTCCTAACATCCTTTTGTCACCCTCATATTAATGGCCTCAAAGCTAACACACACATGAACGAAAACATACTTCTTTCTCATCTTGATTTCACTTAAATAAACTTCTTCAGTTCTTAAATGAGTTCAGCCCCTCCCCCTTTCCCAAAATAAATTTCATAAGGACCAACAGACAAACAATAAAAACTCTGTTTTACTGAGTTTTATACTCTACCAACATCAAATCACCTGCTTTCAATAATTACTAGCCTGATCTGATTGGTGAAGACTAATGAGGGGGCGAGTTCAAAACAGACATTTTGCAACTATTTAGATCTTTATGAGCAGGAACAGAAAAAAACAGAACTGTGATTACATCAAGCTGCCACAGGGTGGCAGTAAAACAACAAATAAGACTGTCCTTTACATACGGACGTATATAGAGACTCTTATGATGTGCATTATTTTAGAATTGCTATTCTGTATTTGCAATTCATCCATAGAAACACAACTGCTTTCAGTATAAGGAAAGAACCACATTCACGCAATAGCGCAAGGAAAACATCTCATTTATTAAAATTCATATACAAAAAGGAATATCAGATGTTAAGGCTCTAGAAAAGTATTTATGTACATTATTTACATGGCTTGGGCAAAGGCAGTTTAGCCAATACAATAAGCAGCACAAAGCTGTGATGGGGAAAATTTTGTGTCTGTGGCAATGACCTCCAGTGGGTCCATGTTTAAGCTTGACCCCTGTTTATTTCTCTCTGCAGGTTCAGCAATTTACAACAAACCTATTGTTGACCTGAACCAGTGTATGCAAATGACAGATTAGATTAGAGGTTAACCTAAGAGAAACCTCTACAAAATATAGCCTGCACAACTGACAGACCAATGCTCTTAATTTCACAGCAATAAAAATAGAACTATACATATCTTTTGTAAGTATATTGCGATTTAAAATATTTATAAGCGTTTTTCTGATTGTATTTGCGCTGCCGGCGTTTGACATATTTAAACGATTAAAACAGAGTTTGACACAGTGGAGTCTTCATCTGGTTTTCCGATTCACAACACAATACATTCACCTGGTTAACCCATGACCTAACCGCGTAACTGTGTTTCGGCACACCAGGACCAGAAATTATATTCACGCATTATGTCCTTCACATTAAAATAAGATAAAAACTCAAGAAATGCCTAACGCGATGAATATTCCTGACAGAATAGAGATTTATACCGGAGTAAAAACAAAACAGCTACTGGAAGGTAATATAACTTATGCGCTCTTTGCACGAGCAGATTTTTGATTTATTGGTACATCAGTCATTCCTTTGTGTCTTCATCACTCTTTTGGGGCAAATTTATGCTTTAGAGTTAAAATTTAGAAGTGGGCATTACAAGAAGAGTGTTTAGAGGACATTTAGAAAATGTTACAACCCCATTGGTGAACAGGTGGGAATAATGCTGCGTTTCATTCGTCAATGAGATCCTATTTAATGATTCCCATAAAATTACGTTCCGTTGTGTGACGAAGGCCAAAGAAATGCTATGAATTAAAACAAACATGACAGAACAAATGGCATTTCACACCCAGCTAACAGCCTGTAAGAACGTTTCCTTAACGTTTCCATTAAGTTAAAAAAAGTTCTAGGTATGTTCAAAACGTAAATTCTGTATTCTATTTATGAATGAAATGCAGCATTAATCACATGACTTCACTGAAACGCATGTTGGTTATGACATGTTTGAACGTATTCCACGTTTACCGCGGCGACAGGTTCAGTGGCTTTGTTCCGTATCTGAAGATCATCTCAGAGCAGAAATAAATACAAGTACATCTAACAGCTTACTCAATAAATAAAGCAAAATATTTCTCTCACTCTAATTGAGTCTCACCCTTAAAGCTTGTGACTGTACCACAAATAAACAGAAACAAAAGACGTTTTTTTAGCGTTTACACCGACACCCATTAAAGGGTAGAAACACGAACACATGAAACAAACGCTGGGCTTGAAGTGTCGAGTCTGTCCGGTTATTGTTGCTCTTCCTGGCTCTGGTTTGGAGAGGGACTCTGACTTTGGCTTTGGACTGTATCCATGTAGGGGACGGCCAGCTCGGGTCTGCGGTACAGCTCGCTTAGACCTTCAAACTTGGAGCCCCAGTGCTGTAAGGAGTCGTAGGTAAAGTCTTCCACTGAGATGGCCGATCCCAGAGAGCTGAGGCTGCCCGCGGTGGAGCCCGTTCCCTCGATGCAGTACACGTGGTAGGTGTCCATGGGTAAGGACGTGCTGTCGTTGTCTGCCTCCCAGATGATGCGCGACACGTAGCTCTTGAAGTCCATGGAGCAGTGGGTGGGGTAGTGGGCGGTGCAGTGGGTGGAGCAGCTGGGAAGGGTGGCACTGTTCCCGCAGGGGTGGACCTCCTCCTGGGAGCCCTGGGAGGACTTGATGAGGGGTGCGGTGGTGCAGGAGGACGACTGCGAGAGGCTGGAGCACAGCGGCCTCTTCAGCTCTGTGATGTCATAGGCGTTCTAGTGGCACAAAAGCAGCTCTTCAGTCGGACGAAAACTTTTAGATGTTTTAACTTTTAAAACTTAACTAAAACTTAACTAAAACTTAATTATAATTCTTAGACCAGATCACCTACTAGCTTCTGCTTATCATTTACCTCAGTAACTTTCATTTCTGTCATTTTAAAAATTAATAAATGATTTTTAACTTATCAATCAGATTTTAAGATTTTGCTCTATACTCGTTTTGATCAACTCATTTCTGTCTGTTTTTATTTAGCATTTATGGTTAGAATAGGGTTAGTACTTTGTTTCTTTGAAACAGTAACAAATGCTGATCCAGAAACATCTCCGTATAATCACAGTGACTGTTTATTGTTGTTTAACTTCTAGTGTCAGAATGTTCAGTATGATTTACCAAAGCAGGACATGTTCCTGAATCAACATCCAGTGCTTTTCCAGGAACACTCCTATCAACCAATCATCACCCTCTGATTTTAGATGAGAGGTAAGATTAGACGTAACCACGTAATTCTTTAATCGTGTATTTGCGTAATCATGTATTTTCTTATCGTCTGTTTATAGTACTCTTATAGTTTTGTCCCTTTTCCACCACAGAAGGGCTGTGATTGGTTATTCAGAATGAACAGCTAAGGTTGCTGATCCAGGAATCCATGTTGGTGATACGGGATCCGTAAAGTATTCAATGCTGCCACCTAGAGGATCATGCTGGAATGATCCACATGCTGATGGAAGTCACTCTTCTGAGTCTTGGTGAAAGTAAATCAATAGGTGAGTTAATGGAAGTACCTGGTCCTGCTCTCCTCCTCCTTCCTCGTTGTAGTTGAGGATGTTCTCTCGGATGTCCTCCCAGCTCTCGTGCTCTGCTGGGATGTG
>JAZGTI010020544.1:0-10558 GCA_036877585.1 Botia kubotai | reverse complement strand
GACTTCACTGCCATCCCCACATTATCTATTAAGAAAGCGGAGCCGCCATGAAAAGAGGGCCCCGTGCATAACTGACAAAAGGACCCTGCACATGCATGTGGGGACAGACAGAGTGTTTGGAGAAAGCTCTTGTTAAAGTTCTTGTAAATGTCTGTCTGATGTTTGACATGTATGAACTTGATTTTACAGCGAGGCCCACGAAACACAGAAAGACTTCTGATAGATCTTGTCCACGTCTATTAATTTTAAGGTCACAGGTCATCATTTATAAACAACTATGAAATGTTGCCTTAATAAACTAAAATAATTTTCAGCTGAAGTACTTACTTTCATAGTTATTAATTAAAAATAAAAACAAAAACTTAAATAATTCATCTTATATAGCAATATTAAAAATAATGAAATGACAAAGGCATATAACAAGACAGCTAAAAATGAACTAAAATGATCATGAAAACCTTCGTAAAATGATCCTTCAGTGACTTTTGCTGCGTCCACTGAATCATTAGACATCTCCGGTTTCAACATCCACTT
Source organism: Botia kubotai (assembly GCA_036877585.1). NCBI lineage: Eukaryota > Metazoa > Chordata > Actinopteri > Cypriniformes > Botiidae > Botia > Botia kubotai. The sequence goes on along the minus strand of JAZGTI010020544.1, from coordinate 10,024 downwards.
TAAAATCCAATAAGCCCTGCAAACACACACATGCTGAGTGCATTACACTGATGCAGTAAACGATTGTGCAGTTTCTCATCCACACCGTTAACAGCTTCATGTACAGTAGCTTCGATAAGAGGCACGGATGTTCTCACGAAAAGAAAGTGCAATCTTTGAATGTTTCTTTTTTGCTTGACATTTTGGTTCCAATGCAACTCATTGTAGGAATAATGTGCACTGAATTTTTGCATCTAAAAACAAAATGTTTGTTATAGATGATCATTGCATTAAAATTAGTTTCCTAAAACTATTTACTGTATAATTGGCTTTTTATAACTGGACAGAAGAGTTGAAAGCAACAGAAACACACGTGAACTTCAAAATACTGATGTAATGAAGGTTTGAAATTTCTTGATTGTCAAACCTGATTTACAGTGTCCCATTAACCACAGTGCCAAACATAGAACCTTCCTAGGGACCTGGCTTAGTTCACCAAGCCGCCCACAGGTTGCAGGTTTGAGACTATAAAGGGGTCATGCAGTGTATGCATGCAGCTGCCAGAGAAAACTGCACGTTGTTTGTCCTGCGAGAACAGGTAAATACTAATTTGATTTCAAATTTACTGCGACTGAGTGGACAGACAGACACATTTGTACCGGCCCGCTGACTGTGGAAGAATGTTAATCCTGGGATGCCTGCAGGCGAGGAATTCGTACCTCGCTCACACAGAGTTCGGCCCCGCGGGACTATTAGGAGAATTGCACAGCACGTTCCTATGCACAGCTGATCGCTTGCAAATCGAATGTGTAGTAAGTCGCGCCATATCGAGCAACCTTACAGTGTGATTGTCATCTGCTCCCACTGCTGTGTGGTTTTAACAAGCTGTGCAGCCATTGGCTAATGATGGGCTGTGACCTTTCACCTGCCCATATTACTTACTGCTGATTGGATTAGGGATTTATCCTCCAAGCAGGGAACGTTTTTAGGATGTTGGCTAATGTTCTTTAAGTTATGAGAAACGATGTTCAGCTATGTTCACATTTGTGTAATGTATCTTTCTAGCCTTACCCTGGAGCAATCTAAGCTTAGACTGGTTTCGGCATGCACGCGCACACACACACACTTGTGTGAAATATACAATTTACAGTATGCATTAGAAGGAAGATGTAATTATAAAGCTAAACTGCTGGAACAACATTTTCAGGCAGCTGATACAGCACAGCATCTCTATAGAAATCTATCAAATATTTGACAGGCTTCCAAGGATGCTGTAAGAAGCTCATCCACACCTTTCCAAACCTCTGTCATGAAATTGTAGATGGCAACCCTTCAATCAACTGTGGCACAACGTTAATTGCAGAACATTAAAATAACATAGCAGAAACGGATGCAGTTCTCAGAACATTGGCTAACATTCTCTAAAAGTTCTCTCAAGGTTATCAAAACATGTTCCTTTATTAACACTTGAACTTTGCTTTACATTATATTATATCAAAACGTTACTCTTAGGTTGTTAATTGAACATTTTAAAAACGCTACAGAATTAGAAAAATGTTTATTAAAAAAAAAAACATTCTTATAGCCAAGCAATAACATTAATACAAAAAAGATCTAACGAAAACTGGACGTTTTGACTGTTCCTAAAACATTCAAAATAACATTTAACGTTTTTGTTGCTAATTTAAAACATTATGGAAACGTACTTACAACCTAAAATTGCTAGCTGGGCAGCTATCCCAGCATGCCCTGTTACAGATCAAGATGTATGCAGGCATTCTGACCCCTGACTTAAAGCCGCTGTTCTGCCCTCCCGGGGATTCTGGCGGCTGAAAATAGCTCGGCTTCAGTTCCATGCCAGTTCCTCGTTCTCAGTCTCTCACATTCCTAATATGGTAAACAGGATGGTACAAGCTGCCAGCTCCTCCATTACCATGGCAGTTAATTAACCCTGTCAGGAATATTGAATTGATGAACCAATCCTGAAAAACGCAATGAACTCTTTAGTCAAAATGAGGTATTGAATAAAAACGACAGAGCAATGTTTATATATATTGAAGTATATGATACTATTATTATTACCATACAATAAAGTATGCTAATAATTTTACCAACAAGTGTCAAAGGAAGGACCGAGGTATGCAATGCTGTAACCCTTTTAAAATGTGGCTGAACCTGTAGAACCAACAATTGTAGTGAAACTCGAGAGGAGAATTTTCCACACAATGTTCCGTGCAGCTCTGGTTTTATAGACCAAAAACTAACCCGATAATAACAAATAATCCAAACAATTGGACTACAACTACCACTCAAATATAGCACTTTGTTAAATTCCGTTTATGGGGAAAAGAAGTTCATAATGAACATATATGAACGCAGAAGCACCGAGAATTTGACTTCGCCCAGTGAGATCTCAGTAGACCTCACACCCTGACCCCAAATCAGCTGATATCACCACGGACGACGTCGCCTGCTGAGAAAGATTAGCCGCTTTTACTGACCGCATGCCAAAAAACGAATAGGGCAGAGCAGAGAACTGTCGAAGGGAGTAAACCCATTTAAAAATGCCACAAATGACCTCTCAGCTGTAAAAACAGTAAAACTAAATAAAAATAAGGACTTGTGCATTACAGCCATGTGATATGGAACATTTTGACAAAATAAATAACTAGGCCGTGACTTCATGCTGTCAGACTTGAAGCAGGCCCTCTGTGCATGTATAGGGTTTGAAATGCACTACGACTTTAAAAGTTTAAAATCTTGCCCTTGGCTTGTAGACGCTGATTATTGTTGTACCGTCCATTTAAAGTGAGAACCGAGGGTACTATCAGGTGCTATTTGCCCACAAGAGACCTCTGGGGGTTCATGTTCATATTAAAGCCAATTTCAAATGGGTGGAGCTGAACTCAGTCTGGCACAAAGTTCCTAGCACCCTCCCACAGAGACCTTATTTACTCTGCTTCTTAGAAAGCGTGTTCCTCGTGCCCCAGCAGGGCGAAGAGCCACTTGGCACCCGGGTACATTGAACAGCACGAATATTATTAATGTACAAGTGTCCACAAACAGGATTCCAGACAAGGCCAGCAGGTTATGAAATAGAACATGAAGCCACAAATACCGGCAGGAGTCGGATCTCTGCGCCTCGTGAGACAGGAGCAGAATAAGACACATTTAAAGGTTAAACGTGGTTGCCTACTTTAGGATCTCATCAGCGGTTTTCAGTAAGGGTGGATATCCTTTAAAAAAAAGTACAGAGACGCAAAGCATCCTGTTATACTGGTTAGTGTTGAACATTACTTTATCAAAGAAGAGAAAGTCTAAGCAATGAGGACATAAAAACTCCCTCCGTCACTGCAAGGCAGCCATAAAATCTCTTTAGATACACTTTATTAAGGTGACCTTGTTCCAGTAATTACACATTTAAATACTGAGTAATATTTATTAATGACATGTACTTACTACAGGGTTAGGCTAGGGTTAATTGCATGTAATTATGCATAATTTACTGGTATTACTATAGTAAGTACACGCAACGTGTACCAGACAATGTAAAATAAAGTGTAACCTTCAATACAAATGCAATTTTTTTTTTTGCGATTTCCGCTAATCAGCCGAATATCAGGGATTCTTTGAATTCAGTCAGTACTGCATCCCAAGGTAAATTTCTGTTCTCGCAACTACAGCTACAATTCCTAGGAACCATCGGAATGCAGAACAATTGCTTTGCAGGAACTATCATCATGCTGCTGTTTCTACAGTGGATCAGCCCGGAAACTTCCAGCAGCATTTGTACACTTAAAAACGTTCCACTTGATTTGAATTTGAATGAAATGTGACAGAATAATTAACATCAGCAGTACTGGTTCTGGTTTTTGGCCTCTCTCTGGGGGAATACCTCTGTTCACAGAACTCTCCGTCTGCTAACTACATTCCTCTGGGTTCCAACAGTATGACATCATTAGCTCTGTTTGTTTACAGAGGCCCGTCACATGGGTATTCCTTCCACTCTCGCTTGCCCAGCAAAACCGAAGAAAAGCCAGTGAGCCAAAACAACAAAAACTGCATGGACGCAAAAAAACCCGTCCTTTCCGCGAGCTGCAGTGACATGCTCGGCGTTTATTTCATGAGTCATATACCTGGCCTGAAAGAAACCGGAAAGTTTGCTTTTGTTCACAATGTTGTCCTGTTCTGTCTTTGTTCAGCTGTCCACAGATTCTATGTCAAGGTTACCAGCTGTATACCTGGTGAATTCTTTATTTCCAAATGGTTTTATAGAAACATTTGAAAGAATGAAGGGTATTTGGCCATTACATTAAATAAATCATATGGGTTAGATTTATCTCATCCATCTACCGTACAAAGAATACAGTCACAGTAAGTTACCGTACATTTTCGCATGCCTTTCATTCAGTATGAGGCAACGTGACACGTTTTCCACATGCAATTGACTTGGGAAGCTTCCACTTGTATAGGGTGGTTTTGGTCAAAGCCTTAGATAAATGCCTCATGTTGAGGGAGGACAATTATCCTTTCCAAAACCATGAACTGACAACAAAAGAGAAAATGCACTAACTGTAATTATGACCTAGCTGAATAACTCCTTTGAAAAACTAGTCTGGAGTCTAAGCTGGTTTAGAAGCCCAGTCTACCAGCAGTACAGAGAATTTTTAAAAATTCTATTTATATCCATCTTTTGGAAAAATACAGCAGCTCGACTTCCTGCCCAAGTCTTATAAAAGACCAGCCACACCACAAATTCACAGCGCTAACGTCAACACTGAATTCATTACCACCCAAGACGAAGCATTTACACTTCTGCCAAGACTTCTTGCTGTGAAACACCTTTATTAAACTCAGAGAGTGAAGCACGCTAACAGCTAACGTTTCAGAACGCTAACTGCATCCAAACTTCATGGCTAGCCGTTGGCAAATAACCAATTCGCCATAAAACATGTAGATTGAGACATTAAACATTAATTACGGACGTCCACACCTTCCTGTTTACACAAAACCGAATGACAAAGCTAGTTTTCTCCATAGGCAATGACTCATTCATTTGAATTAGCTGGAGAACTGTTGGCGTCACGTTTGCCACTTGGTTTAATTGTCTCAGGATATGACTCAAGACCTGCAGTTGAGCAAAGTCAATGGGTGGTCTTACCACTTCAAAGTGGGATCTACTGAACTTACCGTAAATAATAAATGCCCCCACGCTGTGCAAAGAAAACAACTTTGCCCTGATCCACACAATGTCCTGATCTCTTTTGCCCTGTACATGTAAACACAAACATTTTTAATCTCAACGCATACAGTTCTAAACAAACAGGATAAGACATTACTGAACGCTTGCAGATCTCTCTGATGAGCCAATGGTGCCTGAAGGAAAACCACAGCCTTGTAGGTTGCATTTGTCATTAATAAGACATGATTAAAGAAGGCAGGACCTCACCACATTTATATTTCTGACCTGTATATTTATGAATAACGCTAACGTAGACATTTTCTTTTTTTTTATATTTATTGCATTTTATGGCTAATACATTTAGGGAGAAAAGAAATGGGAGGGTAAGAGGAGCAACATTGTGGAATTCCCAGAATTTGAAAACTATGTACCTACATGTGAACAAGGTACTTATTATTCCTTTTTAATGACTCTTCCTCTGACAACAAATCCCAATTGTTTCTTTGTCAATAGCAGAACAGGTTAAACCTGCACCTGGTTTTACTGGAACAGCTGACACATGTGACTGGATTATCCCAGAGTTTCACAATAATTTCCCAGTAACAGCTGTTAGCCTATTCCAACCCATTTCTAAAGTAAAGACATGGTGATAAAAATGTAATTCACAGTCACACTTAATGGGGTCCCAAACAAAAGCTCAGGCTGAACATCAGTAGGCATTTATAAGCTGCTCCTTACCTCTGTACTGCAACAATTCTTCAGCCATCTCTCCACCACCCAATCTCCACCTGTCCATTTAGTGCTAGTAGTCAACTTGTCCAACCCTAATCAAACACACCTGGACAAGCTAATCAAGGTCCTCGGGATTACTTAAAAACTACAGACAGGTGTGTTTATTTAGGGTTGGAGCTAAACTTGAACATAGGATTTTCAAATTGTGCCTCAACCACCCGGCTTGCAGATATTGAAGCCCTATATTTCTATTAAAAGATGATGTTCAAACCAACAACATTTTGTAAAGATGGACATTAAAACTTTTATTATTAATATTTTCCAGCCACGACAATAAATTTTTTTACAAAGATCACTAGAAAAACATTCTTCTGTTAGCTGTACAATACATATATAATATATATGTATAATACATACAGTATCATAAAACTGGCCGCCAACATGAAACCCCCACGACAGCAACAGCTGTAGTGTTTCAGCAGCACTTCACTAAATCAAAACATTATACATATGTACACATCCACATTGAATCGAAAACAAATTCACATATGTACAGTACGTTTCTGTGGCTGAATACAAACAATTGTCAACTTTGTTCGCAAGTTAAAGATTCGTTTAAAAAAGGGCTGCCCAGGTAGCTAAATTTCAAGAGTTAGCACGTACACAAACTGCCTCAATGATGCTACCACTGTATTGCACACTGTGATGACAACTGCCTCGCTGTGGGATTCAATAATTTGCTGTTTTCACTGCTCGAAAGATACATCCAACTGGCAACGGAGGTCTGGAGGCATGCTACATCTTTCAGACTTTACAACAGGTGGCGTGATTGGCAGATCTCAAGCCTGTTTACCCCATCCTTCCCTCTCCACAGAAGAATACCCTCGAGTGGCTTGAGTACCTCTTGATCAGGTAAAAAAAAAATCTGGCTTCTTTTCCTCATAGCCACTAACACAGAAAGGAATGCACTTTGGCAAGTACCAAATGCCCTGGGTTTGAAGAGTACAAGAATATCACAACAGTCTGAGGTAAAATATTAAAATGCGTTCTTATTTCTATTGTAATCTCCTTAAAAACTTGATGTTAAGACAACACAAACACAGTGGTAAAGACACCAGCCATCGAGAAAGGTCAATGTAGTGATTGTTGTCTCTTACCAAGACATCCTAGTTAAAAACGTGTCTTTAAAAGAATTCTCTTTGATTATTGGCTAAAAATCATTGAGTGTCTGGACTGCATGTACAACCTTCTACCTGTACGGCCAATTCCTCCCAAATCCCATTTTTAATGAGCTTTGGAGAGTATCTTTGGGCAATGCTCAAACGTGTGCAAGAGGATCACCTTTGAAAGTAAGTAAGGGAGTATCATAATTTGAAAATGAAAAGAATGGCATTAATAACCAAAGGCACATTGTATTAAACCTAAGGGCACAATTATTCCTTACTGCCATCAATTCACAGAACTGTAAAAAAAAAAAAAAAGTACATTGTGAAACACCTGCTGATGTTGGCAGGATACTTCTGCATCTGTAAAGCACTATGGGTGTCTAAAGAGGCCCAGGCCCCTGAGCAGTGTTCAGCAGGCCCCTGGGGGACACGGTGCCAATCTCTAATGGGGAAGCATGAGGGATCGGCATGAGCATTACAGCTTTGCTGGACTCCCTGACAGCTCATGGTCTCACCACTTTCACACCTCCACAATCAGTGACTGGCAGACAACAAGCAGGAGTAGTTCCTGCTGGAGAAGGATCTCAAAGTAGTGGCAGATATATTACTTGTGCATTACACATGACATACATTTGATATACAGCCAACAGCCCACATTCAGACCAGTTGTTCCATTTATATTAGCTCTTCATTGAGACACAATTAAAAGAAATAAATAAGTTCAACTTTACCAACACTTTTACACCCATGTCAGTCAAATTATTTTCCCCGTGTAACAAATGCTACAAAAATGGCCAGTATTTTTGTTCGCATATGAAATATTCGTCAAATCCAACTCTGCTAGATTTAGGACAAAAAGTGTTAAAAACTTGGAACACTTCGAAAAGATTTTCAAAAAAGGGAACAACCTTTAAGAATTTTAACTCTGGCCTGATATTACCAAGTCCACACAATGAGTACATAACAATATGAGGGTGTGCAACATTAAAAGCAAATTTAGCATTGTCTAAATCTACATTTGATTCCGGATTTGATTCAATTGTCTGTTATCCACAGGCTTTTGAATCCACAATGTTTGTTATATCATTGCACCAATACTTACATCAAAGTAAACCTCCTGTCTTCCTATTATTTCATTCTTAGTCCTTCTAGTCACTGCAAAAACACATCAATAAAGACAGAAAGCAATTCAAGACTCCAACTTGCAATCTTACTGTGAGAACTAGTTTTCACTCAATGTGATTACATAACACTGTTTTGTTCCATAAACAAAAAAGTTGCAAGCTATAAAAAAGCTTTATCAATGTAAAGGTAAAGCACCAATGTTTTCTTCCTTTCAGGACAGTATGCATTTAAAAGCAACTCTTCCAGAGAACAGCCTCAAATTACACAAACATACACCTGTCGATTACAGCAAAGAACGGTATCTTCAAATCATCAAACCACGTCAGTCCGTTTTACAGTGGACTGACCGTGGGCCCTCTTTCTTTTCCTCACTTCACTTCTTAAGGGAATGTCAGGAGATTTATAGGCACATACCAGGTCTATCATGTAAACATAATTTCCCTTTTCTACCTCATAACAGTCTGCAACGTCCACTCTCCATTACAACCTCTTACCATCATCTCTAAAAATCTGTTATTAACAGGCCTCAGATCACAAAGCTCTCAGTAAAATGCATTTTTAAGCCTCTTCCGTTAATGTACTTTCTTATAGGATCTGAGGGCAGTGATTAAAATTTCAAAAGCACAAGTAACTATGTATCCTTCTGTAACTTCAATGTGGCAAGGCCACTGCTTTTTATGCTACCTGATGTTGGTATTAAACCACTTGGGACTTTGTTATTGTAGACCAGATTGTATGAATGCTCCCCCAAATCAGCATTCTACATAAGCCCTGAGATAAAAACTTAAAAGCGTTGTTCCCCCTTTCTTGGCCATTTTAGCATTCCTAGAAAAAAAGAAAATCCAACAAAAGGTACTTTTGCTACAAACATACATTATGGATATGCTTGAAAGACTCTAATTCCTAAAAATGCCACACGTCTGACCGCTCAGCTTCGCACAATTTCCAATATCGCCATTTCAAAAATAGTTCAACTGACTAATTTTGGCAACACTGTCCTTTGTTGTATATTCCCATTGGCATCAGTCATTTGTGCCAAGTTAGTCCTCAACTTTGTGGCTGAGCCAGAAGGGGGAGGTAATTTGGAGATGGAGGTTATAGCACCTGTACCCTCAGTGATCCGCTTTACGGTGGTTTTCTCCCCAGTGGGAGGTTTTGGCAAGCGTCTTCTGAGCCATGGGTGGCGGAGGGCCTGACTCGGGGTCATACGCAGGGTCGGGTCCCATTCTAGACACTGTTTAAGAAAGTCTAGGAATAGGGGGTCGTCACAGCCCTTAAGCGCCGTTACCCAGTCCCTGCTTCCTGGCGGACCTCTGAGTTTGCCTCTGCGAGACCTTCCCCCGTTCAACACCACCGAACCATCAGGTAAGGTCGTGACGGTGCAGTAACGGGGGTATCCCTTTGAGCTGACAAAGTTTTTGGCTCTCTTAGATGAATCCATTAGCTTCTGGGAGGGCATACCCAGCAGCTCTATGACACATGCTAGTTGGTCCCCTTCATCTTCTCCAGGCAAGAGAGGGTACCCTGTAAGTAATTCCGCTAAGATACAACCTAAGCTCCACATATCAATTGGCATCCCGTATCGAGCCCCCAGAATAACCTCCGGGGCCCTGTAGAAGCGTGACTGGATGTAAGTATAGACCCGCTGATGCTCATAGCAGCTGGAGCCAAAGTCTATCACTTTTATTCCACTCCGTCCTTGCTGTTTCAGAAGGATATTCTCAGGCTTGAGGTCGCAGTGAATTATTCTGTTTTTGTGCAGGGAGTCCAGACACTGCAAAATGGAGTGTGCAAACTTGCGCACCAGTGGCAAACTAAAGCCCTGAAACTTGTTTTTCTT
>JAZGTI010020543.1:0-10558 GCA_036877585.1 Botia kubotai | reverse complement strand
GTGTGTGTGTGTGTGTGTGAGTTGTGTATCTGTGTGTGTGTTGTGGGTCTGTTTATGTGTGTGTGTGTGTGTTGTGGATCTGTGTGTGTGTGTGTGTTGTTGTTGCTCTCACATAGTGAAGTTGTTAATGAAGGCTCGTTTGGGGATCTGCACGTTGAAGCCGATGCTCTGGGCGTTGGGGCCTGAGTTCACCACAGAGCTCTTGACGGTGGTGTGAACGAATCGTGATGTAATCCTGCTCTCCACCTTATAACTCTTAACAGTGATGTCATTGCCCTGGATAGCCTACAGCACATTACACACACAACTCAACAGACAAATCATGAGTATCATATACATAATAAATCATCTTTAGTTATGAGAAATGGTCAAGCGTAGCTACTGAATGACATTTGGTACTGTACAGTATACAGTAAAAAACTGTTGCTGTACATTAGCAATAGCACAATATACATGATAAAATAAAGTAGTTAACAGCAGCAGAACAGCAGTAAAGGGGAAGTCAACAACCGCAGTGTCTTTAAACAAATCAATCGATGAACAGATAAGATTCGAGTGGAAAAACAAGCGTGTACCTCGAAATCTTCATCCTCCTCACTCGTCAAAATGTTCCTCTACATACAAACAACAAAGAGATCAAATGTTACATAAAAGCACAAAAACTCGAAAACATTATGTACAGGTGTGTTTTTTTACCTGTATTTTTGTCAAGTACAGGTGAAAGGAGGCGACAGTGTTGATTATACAACACTGTGTAATTATTTTATAACTTGACTTGTTTGATGTTAATTCCATTTCTTGTCGTTTTATACTACACACACATATATATATATATATATATATATATATATATATTTGGTCACAACCCAAACTATCTTTTGACCAAATGTAATGGCTTGATGGACATCATATTTTCCATAAATTAAAACATAAAAATAAAAGTAATAATAAAATGTGATAATTGTATTTATAATAATTGTTGTAACAGTGTTGAATGGTTAGGCTAACCCTTGATAAATAACAATACTAAATAACTTAAACGTGTGTAAAACCTAGAACGAGGTTTTTAACTCGTCATACTGTAGACAGAATCCATTAAAACATTCATACGTTCTTGTAATTAAAATGATTTAACAATTAAAAATGACTGTTTACCACAATTAATCAATTAAACGAATCAATTTAACAAAATACATCAAACGTATGACACTGCATCATTTTAAATTTAGAACAAAGAAAGTCAAGAACTTTTTAAGGATTGAAGATGTTTGTTGTTTGAACTTTAAATGGCGTGTAAATCAAAAGTGACGTGGAATAGTGATTTATAACATCTCGTGTGATTTATGTTCCTGAACAGTGTGTGACGTGATCTTCACACAGAACAGTGGACTGACACGCTGATCATCAGTAATCAATGAAGCTCCTGTGATCTCATTACACCCTCACAGAACCAGACGTGCTCCTTATAAACAAACCTTTATTCAGAATCCTGTTCACACCTTCTTTTCAGTTTTATATTGAAGCTGACTTAAGTTCCTGTAGCTCAACTGGTAGAGCATGAAACTAGCAACACCAAGGTCACGGGTTTGAGCCCAGGGAATACACATGAACTGATAAAACATGTAGCTTGTAAGTTGCTTTGGATAAAAGTGTCGGCCAAATGCATACGTGTAGTTTAATGAAAACTTACCCTGTATCTCCCAGATTGTTGATCCTGATCCTGTCAAAACAACAGAAAGAGAACATAACCCAAGAGAACGATCCAGTCAGCTGACATCAGCTACATACACACTCTTTAAATGCTTCACCTGTCTCACCGTTTCACTTTCCCACTCCCCATCAATGACAAATTCAAAAGCCCAGCTCTGACAGAAGAGCAGGACACAAAGAAGAAGAGCTGGAGTCTTCATGGAAACACACACAGTCCTCTCAGATATACAGCAAGAAGGCCAGCGCAGTCCACATGCAAACAGCTCGTTGAGGCTGAAGGATAAGCAGCCTCTGCTGTCTCTGAGACCTCTGAGCCTCGTCAATATTTGTTGTGCTGCACATAACCAAAAAAAAACACACACAACAGGAACCTTTGAAACCTGGGCAGCAGATGAACAAACACAATCTGTGGAACAGATTAACATATTATTCTTTGTTCACGAGCCGTCAAAGCAGTAATGTTGTTTTGGAAACACTGTTTAAGACATTTGTCAAAATAAGCTTGAATGTCATTGTTTTAAACCTTATAACCTCGTAATATATCATTTTTGAATAAATATTTTAGGTATTTTAATGAATAGGATACAACATAGGGCCTGAAACTCTAAAACATTTTGTTTTTACCCTGTTACCAAAACATGGACTATTCCTCAGTCAAACAAAAGCTAACGTGTGTGATTTTATAATTACATAAAAATTAAATAGACAAAATGTATGAAAATTGATAGGGTGGTTTTGGCCTATATTAAGCTCAATTCTATATTGGAATAAAATGCTGCCTTGCTACTTCTTATAAAGTAGAATAAAATATATATTTTTTTACAATTGATTAAGTAACGGGTTAAAATAATTCACAAACACTGGCACAACACAACCAAGTGTAAAAACTAAGAATATATCATGTGATTATTATAGTTTTCTCCTCATATGTGAAGTGACACAACTATATAACACACCCTCATTACCCAGAATGTTGCCCAATCACCTGCTTCTCTCTGGGGTTATTGTGAGCACACGGGTTTCATTCAGATTAACGCATCTGTGTCACATTAATGCTGTCATTTCTTTACACAACTCCAGAACCTTAAGCACAATATTCGGGTTTGGGTTCTGGTTAAGATGAGGTCTGAACAAATGAAAATGATGATGCTTTGCTGTTTGGACCCATCGAGCTGATGACGACCTGCTGGAACCCCCAAATTTCATCAAACTAGACCAATAAGAAGAGACCAAAAATGTCATCTATCAGTTCTGTCATCTATCAGTTCTTGCCACTAGATGGCAAAACTTGTTGACTTTATTACACCTCCAGTGGCGGCGGTTACATTTAAAATATTAGATTACTAAAGTAAAGACTTTCAATTAGCTCTCACTAACTTTATTTCTCAAAAACACTTTTTTTAACCCATGAGAAGCTGCTGCAGAGGTGACTGGGTCATTGAACAGACATGTTGAGCAGACATCAACATTGCTGTATGGCATGCACACAAAGTGGCAGCTTCAGATAGAGATTTATGTAATCTAGGGGTATTAACTGGCATCTAAATGAGCTGGACAGTCATATACAGTTACAGCAACTGTATATGACTGTACTGTACTATACTGTAACTGTTCCATAGGAAAAGTTTTATTTAATAATCGACTCCTGTGATTGTTTGTGAAAAAACAGGACGCACAAAAACTTTGACTGGACTTTATTACTAAAATGTATCTTGAGTTTCAAAGCTGACATTCACGTTTATAATACAATAACACTGTAGCTTTTAAACTGTAATTTTGTTTAAATTACTGTAACATCAAAATAAGGCATAACGATTTTTTTCACGACATATAGACTGATGCTCTCACAAAGGATTTGCATGAGCGTGACAGAAATGATAAACGCTACAATTTCAGAAATCAAGATCATTTAACAGCTAAAATTCAGGTTTACAGTTGCTATACAAATGTACAAACGTATACATTCATAATTAATATCAAAAGATTGACACTGCTGCATGATAATGCATGCGTAAAAATACAAGAACAAAAGATTGATGTACTGTACATAAATTACACGTAAACCTTACAGTTACAGTACTGAATATGTAGAAACATTTTCTGTTGCATAACCGAGTGTATTTCACAGAGTGTCATGAGTGCTGCAGCTGCAGATGGTGTTACAGTGTGATTACAGTAGAGGACAGTAGACGACTCGAACTGTTTAGGTTTCAAATTAAAACGTGCAAATGTCTGTAATCAAGGGGAACAATCGACCTCTGTGTTTATCCACTGTAATTCATCCGGGGAAAAGTTCAAACCACTCTAAAGAGATACTGCTTCTCTTTAATAAATCAATGACTGTTTCTCTTTAATAAATCAAACACTATTTTCACCCTTTATTCTCATTTGTCATGGTAACTGCTTTCCACACTTTAGAATCACACTGAAGCCGTCACAATGATCAAAGAACTTGACTGGAAATGTGAGAATTATGTAGTGACGTGAAATTAAAAACACATCCTCTATTTCAGCACCGTCTGTAGCTCTCAGAACTCTATGATGATGATGTGCAACTCATCATAGATGAATCCTGTCTTGTTTTTAAATACTGTATAAATTCCTGTATACTGTATATCGGGTAATACAATAGTTACCGTTTTGAAGTGTATATTTGTCTACTTAATTATGTATGAGTAGATCCTTGCAGATCCAAACTTAGATCAAGAAGTGTCTACACTTTTAACTGCTAGTGTATAAAAATATATACGGTAAACAGAATTGCATCTTTTTAGATACTGTATCTGTTAACTTCATCTTTAAAGTTTTAATCACCCTTTAGCTTTTCTTGCAGTTCCTGCAGTGTGATAATACTTTCAACATGAGGTCATTTAAACTGCACGCATAACAATCACACATACATTTTAAAAAGTTATTTACAATATTTTCGGACGGAGTATAACAAGTCAAACGTTATACTTTTATACACAAATATTATACTGTTCTCAGACGATACACACACTCACCGCTAGCGTTTCTGAAAGACATGTGTATAAGAATATCAACATGAGTGCATTTTAAACCTCCAGACAGACTCGTATTAATGCCTCTTCTGCTGGGATGTGCTCTTCCTCATCCGAACACACTGTAGCATCATCTTCATCTGCCTTTAGCAAAACCTATAAACACACAACAGTCTGAGGTCAGCTGAGCAGCCTGGCCAGATCTGACACACAAACACAGGATCAGATCACTGTAGACGCATAAATCTATTTACTGTAGAATGCATAAGAACAGGCTGTTCTACAACATGAAAGCAGTTTCATATGTCCACTCATCAAAGATCTGCACTTATTCTCCACAGCATGAGCTTATGAAAACATTTCATATATCACTGCACCTCTGAACACATAGATGATTTCACAACCAAAAACAGAGAAGTGGGAAATAGGGGGATAAGGGTAGACAAAAAGGGGAAAACAAAGACCCCATATTGCCCAAAAAATACAGCACTTGGCCTGTGAGGTCTCTGACTCATTTTTTCCTGTAAAAGGAACGTGCAGAAAACAGACTTTTCTGTATCAGTGAGGACATGTGACGTGTATAACTGTTAATGATGTTAATATGTATGATCTCATTTACAAAAGACACATGTTCGTAAATCGACTTGCTGAAGAGTGTAAATGCTATCAAACAAAGGCTATTGTGTCCATATGAAATAAAGTGCACAATAGCAAATTCTGTCTCGACCAATAGTGTTTGAATATTCTCACCTCAGCTTCATCACCACTCGCACCTGCCACCTCTGCTTGCTTTGCGCAGTCATGTGACCCCTCCAGAGCCGCCATCTTCTTATACTTCCTCATTGTTAAACTGTCCACCAGCCAGAACATTATAGACTGACACAAACATTCACACCAAATTACCCATTTTATTACAGCATAGAAACAGATATGCAATAAATGCAGTATATAGATAGACAGAGATAGAAAGATAGAGAGACAGAAAGATAGAGAGACTCACGTTAACTATGAATGGCACAATCAGCATGACGATGGTTAACTCCAGCTGTGGGTTTGGGATGTAGTCCAACACCACATCCTCCAGCTACAACACACACACACACGTATATACACACACATGCACACACACGTATACACACACACACACACACACACACACGCGCACGCGCACACGTACACAAACACACGTACACACTAGTCAGCCTTAACAGCATTTTTACATAAAAAAACAAAAACAACCAAAGGCTCTTGATTCCCCTTCTGATCATCTTTCAATGATTCTACATTTTGAGGAAGTCCTTTAATTCAAACTAATTTCTCATGTAAACGTGAACGTTCATTATTTTCCCGCACAAACTAAATAACAGACAGAATTTCTCTCACGTTGGTCCATCCAGGGATGAGCAGCACCAGAGTGACCACACTCTTCTCTAAGGCAATGATGAGTAAATACACGGAGCACTGGGCCAGCCAGGCCACAACACGAGGAGGGTCCCCTTAAAGAAACACACACACACACACACACAACACTGTTCAATAAACTAAACCGTTAACTAAACTGGTTATCTGGGTGGTTGCCATGTGGTAGTTAACACAATGTTGGATTGAATGTACAGGCGTGCTGCAAACAGACTTCATTTTCAACTATATCAGTGTGTGGATCATGTTTTAAGACTCGTTTCATACTACAGCATGGCTGCATTTGAGGAAAACGTGACCTCAGATTCATGACCAAATATCTTTAAAGGGGCAGGCACACTGTGAGGTAAGAAAGACTGTTAAGTTCTCATTTTGACTCTGAGGAAAACATGTTAATATTTAAGTTGTTTTACTGGCCAATATTGACATTCTATTACAGTACACAAGTAAGTACACAGTACACATCTAATAAATTTAATACGATATACACAGAAACAAAAATTCTGATCCAAGCAGAAAGACTGAAAGACAAACTATTATTTGTCCAAACTCATTTGTAACAGTGGGTGTACTCCGTCTGGTCTGAGTATGTTTGTGTTATTTCTAGTACCTTACTAAGAGAATCCTTACAGGGATAAGTGTGGGAACTACCAAAACCTTCTTGACAAATATAAACACAGTGCCATCTGCTGGAAAACATATCAAATTAATGCCCCAAGTCATTTCTTGTTTCTGTTTGTCTGTCAATATGCCAGGGGTCTTGGACTTTATTGGTCACACGTAATTGATTTATTTTGCAACCAAGAGTGTTTAATAATGGGAAGATTGAAATTCATATTCATGTCATAAAAGTGATGGTCAGTGTAAACTGGAACCAACCTTATGAAGAATATTCTTCAGCTATTCTTAATTAAACAGCCCTCTCATCTCAACCTACAGATCTCACGTCTGTTTAACTCACCATACTCTCCAAACCTCAGCAGGGTTAACTGTTTGTACTCCACTAGCCTGGAAACAACCTTCACTGCCATCCAGATCACCAGCATCCCCAGTGTGGCATCCAGGAGGAAGTTCAGCAGATACCTGCAGAGACAAGAATCAAATGGTTATTTTGGAGTCAGACTGAAACGCTGGGTTTAACCGACACCTGACAGCAGACTCACAGAGAGCACGGATCTCCGTTGGTGAGCATGGACAGGAATATGTTGGCAAAATGCATGAAGAGAGCACCAACAGCCTGCTTAGATGTATCAAAGAACCTGCAGACAGAAGAAAAAATGAGGGACAACACTCACTCTAAGACATTATTCCACTTTACTTGGATTTACTTATAATACCAGATTTTCCAGGGTCTTCTGATTCCAACAGGTTCACGAAACCTCTTTACTGTCAAGACAAAAACAGATATATATAATAATAATCAACATACACTACTGAGTGACAATCTTAAACGGGGGTCATAAACAGTAACATAACATTACTCAGGAACTAAGATCAAACAAAAATGTATAAATGTCATTGCACTGCATAATATATCAATTAGCATCTGCATAAAATATGATGCAATATATTTCCTCAGAACTAACTTTTCTGAGACTTCAAGAACGACTTCAAAGCTACTGGTGTGAAAAGGAATTTTAGTGACTGTATGAATTCAGTTTCTCTCAGAAGTCCACACAGGTACATCTCATCACATTAACTACAAACATGTTTTATTAACATGTTATATATCGCTTAAAAACAAATCTGTTGTGAAACGCTTTGACCAAAAAGAGAGAGAGAGCTTGTGCCGTCTGTCTGGAAATAAATGCCCATTGCTTTGATATTTTGTTTTCCAATGCAGTAACATTTTCGAGTGTGACTCGAGTGCTGTATAGAGAACTTCTAACACAAAGACAACAATAAACAAACACATCAATAGAAAATGATTAAACTGGTAATATATAGTCCAAAGATAACGCAACATAAGCAAAACTGGGTTGTGTTTCATAATGAAACTTGACCACTAACTTACAACAGAAATGTATCTAAGGTGTTTTTCAAATAGTCAATCAGTCTGTTTGAGATCAACAGCCAATCAGAAGCAAGCAGATTATTAAATGGGTGAGCAAACAACAGTAATGACATCAGCACAGATAAGCAGCCAAAAACTCGACAGGAAGTGCCCAGAATAACAAAAGAGGAAGTACATACTGTAAAAACAAGAGTATTCAGACGCCTGAATGCATTTACAAAATACAAACGTCACAAACAGAACCTCCATTCCAGTCTAAAAGACGACATCACACTGTGTTTTTATCATTAGAAACACAGTAGGTGAAACCTGTGTTTACAGATAAAGAGTGATATGGGTCTTTTGATAAAAACTAATGATCAAGGTATTTTTCTCAATTAATAATCAACAGAAAAGCACAGCGTGTGTAACTTTGGACAGGTCTGAAGTCAGTTTCCGCGTTTTTCGGGGTCATTCACTGCATGACCTAAAAACACACCTTTATGTTTTTATAAATAAGAAACAGATATTTATTTACATGTTCTGAAAAAACTGAGCATGCCCCTTCTTTATGACATTCAAGTCTCTATAGGAGTCCCATGTCATGAGGATCTGATCACATGATGATGTCTACTACTTGGAGTTGGGTTTGCTCAAATTCTTTAGCGTTACGACAACTAAACACCTTATTAAACAATGTTCTTAAACACATGAGCAGAATAACCAAACATTAACATGAGCACATGACTATCAGTTATGTTGAACATAGTTAACTATTGGGAAACAGGACAGCTGAACTGGACGTTAGGGTCACATGACTTGGACCCTCCAGCTGAAAACAGAAGACGTCTCTTGAGTTTGTGATTTGAGCATCACATGAGCTACAAGAAGTGGGTGCTC
Organism: Botia kubotai; assembly: GCA_036877585.1. Taxonomy (NCBI): domain Eukaryota; kingdom Metazoa; phylum Chordata; class Actinopteri; order Cypriniformes; family Botiidae; genus Botia; species Botia kubotai. The sequence goes on along the minus strand of JAZGTI010020543.1, from coordinate 1,534 downwards.
TATGATCATGTGTTATCACCCAACCAAGAGTCTTATCTTTAAATGACGTCTGCCCCAACAACAGACTCCTCTGTGCTTGAAATTTGCATTGTGTGAAACCAGCATTCCAGAAAACACTTTCCTCAAACATCAAGCCGGTAAAAGTTCTCTGAGGCAAATAAAATAAACAGCAGTCGGATAAACACAGAATTCAAACAATGTTTGATAAAATTGAAAACAACATAATATTTAAAAACTTTTGTTTTCATAACGTATTCATTCAAAGTCAGTCAGCTATTATATTTCCCCAAACAAATATCAATTACATACCCACACAACAGATTTCATACAAAGCATTGTGAGGAGTATGGATGAGTATGGATGCTGTCATTTGATAACAGCTGCATTACTGATGGAAACAGTGGTTTCCTTATTGTCCAAAAAACACAATGAGAGGAGCTGTTACATCCAGAAGCACCAGGAGGGAGAAAAGCAGAAAAACAATGACGTTTCATTAAGTCAAGTAGAATTAAAAAACAGACATTTTTAAACAACAACATCTAAACGAACAGGGTTAATTTATGATCGATCAGAACAGGCTGATCACATCAGACACATAAACAAACATTTGTAAGACGGACGCATTTGGGGCACGTTGGTAACCAAACAACAGCGGCACCTATTAACTTCCATTGTTTGGACACAAAACCACGGAGACATTTCCCAAAATATCTTCTTTTGTGTTGCACAGATAAAGGTTTGGGGCACATAAAAGCGAGTAACTGCTGGAAAATCGGTTGGTTTTGGTGGAACTATCGCTATTATTGCTTCGGTGAACTGTAAACAAACACGCCAATGTAAAGTCACGTGCTCACCGGCCAGGTTACATCCCCACAACACACCGAAACACGAACAGCATTTGCGGTTTGGTTCAGAAAGAAACGTAAGACACGTACCCAACAACGTGCTGAAAGCGAGAAGAGCCAGCAAGCCCTGAATCACAACACTGAAGCCGTCCATCAGCGCTCCATCCACACAGCCCTGATACTCCGATCTCACAAGATCACTCATGTTAGTGCTGCTCTGCACTAAAACATACATGTTCCTGTTTATAACTGTAATCCTAAAACGATCCGCGCACTTTAGTTGCTTTTCCGCACAACTTCAGCAGCGAGCAGACAAAGGCATCGCTGTAACACACTGATACAGTGGTCGATGTGAGGACTCGTGTTAAAGTTGATGTAAAGCACTTCCTCTCGTCTCGCTTTCTTTCCTCCAGTCCACACGGCTGCTTGCTGACGTCACCTCCTGCCGCTGCATCGCGTTGCCCTTTGTCCCCATAACACACTGATGCTGCTGTGCATACTGTACCGAACAGACACTTTACCATATATGTTGTGTAAACAATTTCGATTCACATAAACGTTGTTTGTAATATTTTTTTCGCAGAATAGACAAAAATAGTTCAGGTCAAAAGTTTGTTTGCATCAGTGGTTTTGCTTTCAAACTATTTAAGTAATACTAGATTATTTTTTTAAATTCAGTCTTTCAAAGT
>JAZGTI010020542.1:0-10559 GCA_036877585.1 Botia kubotai | reverse complement strand
GGAAAGCGATCACGGATGCTGTCGCAATGTGTATCGCAAAGGATATGGTGCCCATATATACTGTGGAGAAGCCGGGGTTCAAAACAAAATAAAGTAAAAACTTGTTTTGAACAATTTCTTTGTCATCTGCAGATTGATTTTAAGTAGGGGGGAAAAATCTATTTAAATCGTAAATCGGATTTTTTGTAAAAAAAAAAAAAAACGGGGATTTTTTTTTAGGCCATATCGCTCAGCCCTAATATGAGCATTCCTGTATGTGCACTTTTGGCCCGGTGGACTAATAAACTAAATCTTTACCTACTACAAACATATAAAATGTCTTTATGCATCACAGTACAACTCTGTCATTTAACTTGTTATGCTTAAACCAGCCAAAAATTTAAACCAGCCAAAAAATGTACACCACATCTTAAGAAATCATTTTTACAGTACCATTTTAGGGGTTTTGCTTCTGCTTAGGCTACATAAAATGCTGACAGAAATTAGCCAAAGTACAGAGAATAATCTGACAACCGCTCGACTGGGCACAATGCACACTATTGTCTGTCTAGCCATGAGCTTATACACATATTTACCTTGTTCGTTTTCTTTACAAATCATGTCTCATATTTGATGTCAGACATGCTCTTTACAAAAAATGTTTCCTTAGTAACCTGGTATACTATCATTTTTAAAGAAATCAAAGGGTTTGTGTAATGTAGTGAAAATGATGCCTGTAAAACAGTTATAATTTATGTACAGATTGATATCAATAATTTTCGCACATTAAATTTTGAAAAGGTTTGTCAATTTCACTCCACTTTTTTATTGATATTTTAAGATTAAAAATCTGGGTCTGGCATAAGGTAAAAATAATATTATCTATACATAAAGCCTTTTATAGTGTGTGCCTTTTATAAATAATAAATAAATAAATTAATAAATGTGTAATGTTTTCAGTTTTATTATGCCCTTTCTGTAACCAAAACAGGAGTTGAAACTGTTAGCTTCAATAAAAACCGACACAGTAAAGCGAAGGTTAAACAAACCCTCATCTAGCAGATGAGGGTTTAACAACCCACAAGCATCTCTCAATAGTTTCTTTCTCTTTCATTTCCTCATTCTCTCTAATTTTCTGTTTCCAAACTTTGATACAATCTCCTCCTTCCTGTGACATCACTCTTAGGCCACAACCCACTTCCTGCTCCAAGGAATGCCGAATAAGGACTTACTCTATGGACTGCCGAGTGCGGGCTTACCCGCACACACACAAGCACACACACTGCTCCAGCCCAAATGTTGATTACTGTTGGTTGGGCTTAGGTTAATCAGACGGAAGGAAAGAAAGCACGAAAAAAATCAGAGATAAAAACAGAGGATAAGACAGAAAAGATGATGTACTTAGACTGTACAGCAATACTGTTATGAGAAATAATACATTTTTAATATATGGGAAGGCAGAGCAGGAACTAGTAGGGACCAAATTGAATGTGTTTTGAATTATTAATGAAATAAAAAGTCTCTCTCACTCACTCACTCACCCACCCACCCACACACACACAACAACTGGTAGAATGACAACAAATGCAAATTGTTCTGCTGGATCTATTCTGCTGTACTATGTTGTATTAGTGGCACTTTGGATGAACAAGTCACTAAATAAATAATGCAAATCTGAAGTCAACCTCAGATCTAAAGAACACCTACACACAAAACAACTCAGGATTTAATCACAAGAAAGTATTAAGCTGTTAACTGCCCATTCCAGTAAAACTCTTGTTAAACATTACAACTTATTTTAAATAGTTGAAATAACTTGAAATCAGGCAAAAATATGTGAACTTTTTAACCCAAGTATGCAGTCAAAACAGCTTTGAAAACCACATCAGAAATGAATTTAAACCTGGATCGGTCAGTGCCATGGCACATAATCACAGTGCCAAAACTTGCCACAGTTTCCCAGCAATGAATGAGTTAACAGGAAACTGCAGAGCAAGACTGGATGCAAGCCAGAAGAAATGTCTGTATAAGGCAGCTGTCCTTGAACACTAACAAGTAGAGTCAAGCCCACTAATCTGTCTCAAACTCTCTCTCACTCCTTCATCTCCTCTTTAAAGGCACAGATGCGCTCTGTTTGCCTCTGTTCACCTGGTTTTCTGTCTTACTGATAGCACAAAGGGGATGTTGAACAGTCATGGTGTAATTACAAGTGACTCACTCTGGACGAAGAACACGCAGATGGCCACATGAGTGTTTGGACAAAAGAAGAATGTGAACTCAAGGGACTCTTGGGACTTTAAGGGTCTTTCCCTGTGCAGAATGTGTCATGGTTTATAGATGTTTAGATGAGCTGTCAGGTCCTGTTTACACTTCTTCACTGTGTAGGGGTTTAAAATAAACTGAAAGCTTTTCTAGCAATTACAAAGGTAGAATCAGAGCTAAATGATAAAGCCAAAACTACTACTGTGCTTTAGTCTTGACAGCATATACAGGTGAAAGGAACACTGGCGTGAAGGAAACTTTGAAAGAAGCTACTTCAGATTCATCATCAAAAACAGCCATTTTTAATTTTCTGTCACAGAACACTGATTAGTTAAATAAAATGTCATCCATCACGTTTATCATTAACTACATTTCCATATTAACTAAAAACACAGAGCTACATTTTTCCTAGTTTTTTCTTCCTTTTCATACAGTGGCACTGTGTGCTCTAGTGGTTGCTCAGTGGTCAAGGGTTTAAGCTGACAAACAAACTGATTATCATCAGGCATATAGAAGAACATAGAGACATGAATATTGTACTACATTGTAATATGTAGAGGAGTATTTCTCTGAAAAAAAAACATTTGAACAACTATACAAGAAACAAAGAATACTAACATGATTGTACTCTAATAACAATACAATATTCCCCGTTGATTCCCACCCATATTTTAGCTAAAAACGAATGTGTAGTACTCGTAGACCCATTTGACAATGTTTCAGTCTATTCCACAGAATCTGGCAGATTTTTAATCAAAATCTACAGAAACCTACAGATTCCCAAAGCTTAGCTATTCTCTAGTTAAGTAACTTTTCTCTAAGCCTCTCCTCTCACAAGTCATGGCTTGTTGATATATGCACTGTGGGCTACACCTTTCAGTTTGTTCATCAGACCAAACAAATCAAACTTTTCAGAAGGTGGGCAATGATGCCCCAGTCATATGGGCCCCTTTTATGTTACGTCTATGCTTTTTTTTTGACATTTTGGAAGTGGACAGATCCAGTCCTCATTTTCTTTTTTTTTCTTGTTTGGGTGAACTGTTTCTTTAAGAAATTGCTTCCTCAACATTTGAAGGCAGTGGTGGAACAAACACATTCCTCCTCCTCCCTCCTTTCCATCCCTGACTGGCACTTCACATAACCATATTTGGCTGATCAAACACAACACTATGTTTTTGCTCCTAGTTCCTTTTACAGGTTGGTGCACATTCCCCCAAACAGATATTTTTCCTTGGTGAGTTCCCCCCTTCATAAGGAAGGTAAAGTCAAGATGAGGTAGCAAATTGTTCAGATCCATGCAGTCTAAACATGCTTGTCTGCAATACTTCAGGGGCTGTCACGTTAACAATAATAACAGTAATACTTTATATGGTGCCTTTAAAAGTGTTCTCAAAGTGCTACACAATCAGTAAAAAACAAAAATCACCAATATATAAAAAACATTAAGAAAAAACACAGGAAGGGAGGCAGGATTTAAAAATCCCTGCAGATTTCGCTTCCCTAATGTCAGCTGGAAGAGAGTTCCATAGTTTTAAAGGCATGAAAAGGCTCTATTAAACACATAGCAGAGCCATGTTTAACTAAAAAGAGCTGTTACAGAACAGCTGGAGGCAGATTTGATATAAAATTCTTTGAGTTAATAATCCAGCAAATGCAAATTCATTACTGCAGATCTGTAGGGGACGAACTGTCTGATTTGGACACACAGAACGAACAGCGCCAAGGCAGGATCCAGACATATCAAATAAATAAAGCCAACTTGTATTTGCCTGTCCATTTTCCTGGATTTGACTGCCGCACGTACAGAATGCCCCAACATCGGCAACCTCACAGAAACATTTGTAATGTAGATTGAGCAATGAGGCTCATTTGACTAAGAGACAAACCAGAGAAAAGAAACTAGCTTATGCTGGAAAAGTGCTCCATCAATAGTAGAGTTAGGAATCAAGAACCTGATGCTAGGCTGTAAAACATTAATACTGGAACTGAAAGAAATGTTGCTTTTTCCCATGTTTTAGCCATAGTTTGCAATGTGAATGTGAATTGAGTATGATAAGAGAAAAAGAACCACAAAATTTTACAAATAAAATAAATCATTGATCAGTTATTATTTGCTTCTTTTGTATGCTGTTGACGAAAAACTCTTATCAGATGGACTTTACCAAACTTTCGCTTTGTTTACCTCACCTTGTAAGTCGCTTTGGATAAAAGCATCTGCTAAATGCCTAAATGTAAATGTAAACTCACTAATTAATTTACTGAATCTGTCAGTAAAGTTCTGGATTTACTCCATTGTTACTGTTACTATGTAAGAACTTTTACATTGTGCTAATGCTGTACTAATGTTAATCAAACTGTTTTTTGTAGTATTTTTGTTTAGAATTGAATTCAATATAGTTTATTTCAGCTTTTAGAGGTACTACAGGAATTGTTAATAGTGTCTTTAGGGAACCAGAATCCTTAAGTGGAATGGGAATCTGAACCAGAATTGTTAAGGTTCCATTTTTTAAAGCCATTAATGATATTCTTGCTCCATTTTCAAACAATCAATGGCAAATTCTCATAAACAAAGACTAATGTAAACTGTCCTCAAAGAATGGCCCTTTCTTATGGAAGATAATACTATTTTTTAGTACCAGTATACAGTACACTGTTTAAACACACTTTAACCAATGATTTTCCATGACATATTGTTTGTTGACTGTGATTACTGATTATAAACTTTGATAACTGTAACATTAATTTCTTTTACTTTAAATATTTCAGCTAAAAAGACAGGTTTTAAAGGTTTCATAGCTTAAAATATTTATTTTATGAATAAATTAATAAGCCAGACAATTTCTGCAATTTCGAAAATGCTTTTGCTAAACATTAAAAATAACGCCATAAAATTAGGAGTCACGATTCACAGCACTAACTCAAGGCAACACTTACTATAGGCTGTTTAGCATGACTGACGCACACATACCGCAGTGTTCCCCAGATGACTGACTGCACAACAGTGAAAGTGTAAGCACCACAGACAAAGCTGAAGGATGAACACTTCTCCACACATACATGTACCTCTGCTGACTGTAATTATTATACCACCATATACTATCATATATTGACACCGGCAAATGTTTAAAATCAAATAGCTTTATTGTCCACTGCTACTGGATCTCTCTGCATCTGTCCAGACATACTCAAGAGGCATGAGATCTGTCCTAATAAAGACCAATCACACACTACAATGCCCCATCAGTCCATTAGACCCCACTACACGCCATTTTTTGAGAACACACAGAGCCTGTGTTAAAAAACGCAGCCGCTCTGAAAAAACGGCTGCTCATTATTACATCACTGCGCCTGGGTTTCAGCATCTCCACTCACCCATTCACTAATGAAAAATGTTTTTTTAAACAAATATGTCATAAGTGTATTATGATGTGATTAAACCACAGTTTTCGGTTTAGTTTTGCTCTAGTTCAAGTTGTTCATTTGCCTTCTGTTGTTAAAATCAAGTCGAACAGCAGAGCCCAGTGAATACATTTTACTGTTTCAATCAGGGGCTTTGCTGGCACTTTGAGGCATCAGCTTTCATGTTCAGCTGTTCAATAGATTAGGAGTCAGTTGGTTTCCTGGACATCTGTATGTAAATCTGGAGCTAAAGCATTTATTTATTATTCTCTGAGCAACCCACTTCCCTAATGCAAGCAGCGCATCTTTTACATGCATTTAAAACCATACGACATGAATATGGTACATATAAATGCATCCACAACTTTGCAAGACTTCAAACAAGACTTGAACCTCCTTTGACTTGCTCAAAAACAAAATCTCACACAAAATAGGTAACTTTCAGGGGTGGTTATTAAATAACCAAATAACTGGCAAATTATGCTTTCAGGTACCAATAAGTGTTTTACTCTCAGCTTGAATTTCTCCCCAAATTAAACATTTGAATAAAATCAGCAGTTTCTGTCTAGGCCTTATTTGAGACATGTTCTTTAAAAGTTCAGCCATACACACATCCTCTGGTTTAAGTTTTATCTGTGTTATACTTCAAAAAGGCTGAGAGGTTTTTCTATTTTGTTTACGAAGAATTTAAAGCTGTTGACAAAATGGCAACTTACAAAGTCAACGTGTGTGTGTATACACGCAAACATTTAATAAAGAATGAAATGCATGGGGTTTGCAAGCCTGCAACACTAAAGGATTCAGTAAGCAACTGTAGCAATTCACGCAGCTAATCCTACACAAGGACCATTTCACCAGCCATTCAAAAACAATCAAGATGGATAAAGAACCAATCAGGAAGCAGCGAGGGCATGACGGAGGCATTGTAAGAAGGCCAGAGGCCCAGCTAAGCAGTGTGACTCTGGCAGAGTGCCAGGCTTCTAATAGAATTGTGAGCAAATACACACACCACAGGGTGCAGGCGACCCCCACTGCTGATCCAACGGCTACAATATTAAATAGATTTCAAAGCACCTCTGAGACTTTATATTACATCTGAATAAAGGAGGACAGCTGAGATTTTCAGATCGGGAAACATCTGAATTGTATTCAATTTTCTTCAGTTATATTCAAAATTAAAAGCAGGCCATATTACCTTCATTCCCCACATAACAGTTTACGTTAAAAAGACAATTAAGACACTATTCACTGATAATCTTCAGTGTGCTTTACACAATGCTTGTGTAAATTTGTCACATGACCTCAGCAAGTTTAAAAAAAACAGAACCACAATAAGCTTTATGCTGAACGTCACATGAAAAATAAGCAAACAGCTCTCATTGCACCCGTTTGTCGAACAGCAATTTGAACTGACAGCAATATATATTGCCCTTTCTACTTTTATGCTAATCAGCTAACCTAGCTAATTGTTTTTATCTTTGAATTAATGTATTTTTACATCTGAAATGCAACGGAATCACATACAAGACTTTAACCGTGACACAGTTTTACAGCATACAGAAGTTTGTTGAACATAACCATTCATGTTTATTTGTCCGTTTTGAAAATTGGAAGTTACCACCATCTTTGCTTCAATATTCTGTTTCCATTTCTTTAATTCCTGTGATTTGAATGCCAGAGTACAGCACTGGCTAAGATGACCTTATCTCAATCAAGGCACATATTCTTTGTCTATATTAAGACATTTAAATATATGTAGCCCCAGTTAGATCAATATCCATTTGAGCTTTTAATACCTGTAGGTAATTCATAATCAGCATTAGGGCCGGATATCATAGGATTTATGATGAGCCAATGCTCGTCATGACAAGCTAGAACAAGAGAGGCTATGATTACCCAGCTAAGTCTGTTGCATGAACACGGTCTTTCTCATAACATCAGATGATGGGAATTTCTCTGTCTCTGCAAGTATATTTGAACTATGTGCTAAGCTATGAGCCTCTTTCCATGTGCTTTCTTGGCAGTGATTATTTCCTGCAAATGTACTTCAACAGGGATTTACATTTAGTGATTTCCACTTGGGTTTGAACTATATTAACTATAGTAGTTGACCTCAACATGACCCCTTTCCACCATTCTCAGCTGCATGAGGAGAGGATGCATTTGATACTTAAGTGCTTCTCCACTGGTGGATCAACAATGACACAAAAATGGGTTGAGGGTCTAATAAGGTCATGGCAGCACAGTAAAACAATACAACTGCAGAAATAAAATGCAACTCACCATATAATTGTGAATGGAATATGCAAACATACAAATTTTCATAATCAACTGGTAGGTGGGTTGTTTGAATGGCTAATTGTGTTTATATAATTATATGAAAAAAGAGTAAATATAGCTGCAAGCAGCAATGACGTGGTCAAGCCCATGAGCGGCACTATGGGAAGCATTTAATAAGATTAAGAAAAATAAGATTAGAAGAAAACATGGTTAAAACCCATTAAAGCACAAGAAAGTGATTTATCATTTTTGGCCAGCAGGTGGAGCTGTCACAAATTTTGTTTTAATGTGGTCAGGATGTTGTGACAATGACACCCACAATGTGTCAATATACCAAAGCATTGCCAAGATACAGTCTTATACCCTTTATTCTGTGCTCATCATCGAATTTATTGATGCAGTGTACGAGAACGGAGTCGCTGATCGTAAATCTTTTCATAACATTTTGTCAGGGATGTCTGTAGATGATGCATACCAAATTTCGTGCAAATCTGACAAACGCAGTAGAAAGAGTTCTTAAAAGCATGTTTTTAAGGATGTAGCCTTGAATAAGACAATGAATATGGTATCGTAGAACTCGGCATAAGCCAAAGAATCTAAAGACAGAAGTTGCATAACAATTTATTGCAGTCACTTGTTATGAGCATTTTCATAAATTGTTCTATATATTTTGACCACTAGGTGGCATTGGCCCCAAATTTTGCAGGTCACCTCAGAATATGGTGATGATGATCCCCATGAAGTTTCGTCACAATAATTTGTCACGCAATTGCGTTTGTTAAATACTACATTTTACGACAAAATTAAAAAAAAGGGGGGACGCCCACAATGACCCACCATGGAATATCAGATATTGTTTGACTTTGCATGCCTCAATGAATCTTAAGAGACCACTCACATAATTATAGTTCGAAGGATTAAAAAGTTATGAGCAAAATAAACCATTTTTCATATTTGTGGACCAGTAGGTGGCGTTGTGATGAAACAGGGCATGCACCCTCAGTTCATGCCTGTGATGACACGTACCATGTTTCGTGTCAATATACCAAAGCGTTGCGAAGATACAGCCTTATATTCATTTTTGCACGCTCTTTGACGAATTTATTTACGCGCTATGCGTGAACGGATTGACCGATCAAAAATCTTTTAATAACTTTTTGTCTGGGATGTATGTAGATAATGCATACCAAATCTGGTGCAAATTGGACAAACGCCCTAGGAGGAGTTAGAAAAAGTAGTTTTTTTTAAATCCAAAATGGTGAAAAAATGTTCATGACGGAAAATGACGTGCATGCGACTCGGCATGAGCCAAGGAATCAGAGGAAAAAGAATTTCGTTTCTAGCCCTTACGGTTCAAGTTATGAGCACAAATGGAAGTCAAAGTTTGGACAGTTGGTGGTGCTAGAGGGATTCATTTAGGGACTCCAAAATTGGTGTGGTTAATGTTCATACTGTCCTCTATCAGTGTGCCAAATTTCATACTTTTCGTACTTTTCATACACTTTCCTATGTACAGTTCTATGGGCTGCCATAGACTTCAAGAGCGGAAGAAGAAGAAGAACCAACTACCAACTGAGCTTCCGGAACACTGTAAAACAACAGATTAAACAAATAAATGTCCTCAATAACTAAAACATTTTAGCAAACATTTGCATAAACAAATTATCATAGTCTTCATGAGACAGAATTCTGAGCTAGAATGTAACCTGAGTACTTGAAAAACCTCATACACAGGAAGTTTAACCTAACAGTTATTTGTAGAATGGAGATCATCTAGTTTTAGCTATCCAACCGTCTGTTTGTCTGTGTCAGTCATCTGTGTCAGTCATCTGTGTGACTGCAGTGCTCTAACAGATACCCAGGTGTGAGTGTCACAACAAACAGAAGAAACAGCTCTTCAAAAAGCTGTAGTTTTGAATGAAAATTACCTAAAATGAAAACATTTTGGTATCATGTTGGGTCACCAGAGGATGTTTAATGTAGAATCTGTCCTGAAGCAAAACCCAGTTGAGGACCACTGTAGTACATTGTAATGTCAATACTTTATATTTCCTCATAATACATGTCTTTTTAAACGACTAAAACCATTAACTGACATGTAACCAACAGGTGTTTAAAAGCTCCACTAACATCCAAATTTCTTGATAAACTAATCAGTCACTTATATGTGTCTGTATATTGGTCGCCGAGACCTGCTGGCAACAGGACTGGAAATCACACATTTGCATAATTTGCCCGTTTCCTAAGTCACTGTAACCATACTGTGGTTAGGATCAAGACTGTGTCTTATTGTTTATCAACAAGTTATCAATAAGATATATACATGGTATGCAGACCAAGACTTATGCAAGAGTTTAGTTGCATAATGTTGCCGAACACCATCACAAGTTGGTGCGTTAATATAGAATGTTTAATTGATGTGTAGTCACAGTAGAGCTGGGCGATAAAACGATAACGATATGTATCGCGATAGACACGTGCTTGATATCAATTAAAAATGTGTTCGATAAAACGTTCGATATTTTTTATTCTTCATCGGAAGAAAAGTAAGTAAGTAATCTTTATTTATATAGCACTTTTCACAGACAAAGGCCACAAAGTGCTTCACAACACAGTTACAATCAGAAATAACATACAAT
>JAZGTI010020541.1:0-10560 GCA_036877585.1 Botia kubotai | reverse complement strand
TTTTTTTTATTTTCATTAAAAAAAAGTTTGTTACAATAAACCATGTTCAACCAAAAACAATATCTCTCTTTATTCATTTAAGGGTCATTGTAGCTGATGATTATAATAATAATAATTAGAGTTTAATACCGTATACCGCGAAACCGTGATATTTTCTGAGACTATTATCATACCGTGAAAATCTCATACCGTTACAATCCTACTTGCGATATTGTATTAATTCTTAATTCAAATCTACGAAATGAAGCAATTTTCAGAAATATGAAGATATAAATGAAAACAGACCAAATTGTCCTCAAAAAACTGAATCAGATGCGTGTTTGAACTGAAGCATAAGAAAACGCACAATACCATATATGGCATATAAGGCGCGATTTCTGCACAGTGTTTTGAGCACTTTAAGGGCAAGCAGAAAGATGATAGAACAAAAAAAGACGCTATATTATTTTTGTGCAGACACAAGTGTTCGAACATTTTAGCAACTGCACCACAGGCCACATACAACATTACTTACGGTAGAACTGCAATGACGATACTGCCATTTAAAAAATACCGTGGCACCGCGGGTATTTTGGACCCTTAGTATCGCGATACTACCGTAGTACCGGTAAACCGTGCAACCCTAGTACTTAGTACTTGAAACTCCACGAGGTGAGATCTTGCATTGAGCCCCAGACCAAGGGGCTCTTTCATGTGTTTTTTCCATTTGTGAATAATCGCACCAACTGTTGTCACCTTCTCACCAAGCTGCTTGCCTGCCGATGGTCTTGTAGCCCATTTTTAGTCTTGTGTAGGTCTACAATCTTGTCCCTGACATCCTTGGACAGCTCTTTGGTCTTTGCCATGGTGGAGAGTTTGAAATCTGATTGATTGCTTCTTTGGACAGGTGTCTTTTATACAGGTAACAAGCTGAGATTAGGAGTACTCAGTTTAAGAGAATGCTCCTAATCACAGCCTGTTACCTGTATAAAAGACACCTGGGAGCCAGAAATATTGCTGATTGATAGGGCATCAAATACTTATTTCACTCATTAAAATGCAAATAAATTTATTCTGCCTTTCACTGTTAATATAAACCTACTGTTAAAATTTTAGACTGATCATATAGCTTTCCTGTAGCTCAGTGGTTAGCGCTTGGTGTTAACAAGGTCATAGGTTCGATCCCAGGGATTGCACATACTCAAAAACGATGTATAGTATAATACAATGTAAGTCGCTTTGGATAAAAGCGTCTGCCAAATGCATAAATGTAAATCATTTCTTTGTATGTGGGCAAACGTACAAAATCAGCAGGGATCAAAAATATTTCTCTCACTAGATTTATTCTTGCCAATTTTGAGGCAAGACTGCCAATAATACAAATGTGAATAAAACAATATTTGTTTTTGTAATAAAACAAATATGAAAATGTATACAAGAATACAATTGTGCAAAAGTGAATGATAGTGACAGAATTTAAATTTAAATTTGTATTTTTTATATTTCTTTAAAAACTGCAATCCGTAACTTTTGGGTTAAATTGGCAAAAATCAGTTCAAATGTCTACTTCAATTTGCAACTAAGTTTAATAGGTTAAAATAATTTATAATTTGAGCTGATTTCCTGGGAAATGTCAGTTTGACTGTCACATTTGTAAACGGAAATAAGACTCTTCCGGCTCTTATACCATGTGTTTGGGTATTGGAATGTTGGAGCATTTACAGCTTGTTTTTACAGCTGTTGTTTAGAATTTAAACTTGTTGCCATATTAAGAAAATAGTTCTGCAAGTAACTCATGTTTTTTTTGGTGTTTAGTAAGGAATTTTGTTTGTAAATGTAAATGTTTAAAATCGACAAACAAACAAACCCCCATCTTTCATTGGTCCACTCTCAAAACAACATGCTATACAACACAGGCAACTAACAGCTGGCACATACACCCGTTGCTGTTTGGGTTTGACAGCAGTATGGTGTTGCAGTGATCGGTTCAATACAATTCTCCTATTTACACAGCCAGGACTATAAGCAAACACAGTTTGTTAGTTGTGTGTCTCGTGACTTAACGCTGTTCAGCAAAACTCTAAATAAAATGTTTAAATATGTAGCAAAATAATAAATAGAAGAGCAATACAACTTTTAATAATATTGTGTGATCTTCTACTGTAGCGGTCATATTGAGATGAGCTCTCAGTGGGCACAGGAATCGGCTCCATACTCGGCCAGCAGTGAGATCGACTCCAGCTCTGTAACACAGGAGAGTCCTGTGAGCAGCCACAGCTGGTTGAAACAAGAACCAGAGAGTGAAATAATCCAGTGGGAAAATGTGAACTCAGAGGCCCCCAATGATGCTGAGCAGGACAACACTCTAAGCAATGTCATCTCCAGTATGTCATTATTCATTCACTGAGAATCATTGTAAATAAGTTTCAAATTGCAACAAATAGATATTTATGTATGTATATATATATGTATACATATATTACAGTGTTTATACACGCATAAAAAATTGTGTTCTCTCACCAGCAACAACCCCGATAGAGGATTTACCCCCAAGTGTAATGCTGACCATCACCAAACTTCAATGCCTTGTGGAGAGCAAGCAAGAGAAGATTGAAGCACTGGAGAAACAGGTGCAGGACCTACAGGAAGATCGCAGGTTCCTCCGAACACAGATAGAGAACCTCACCAGCGCTCGCGTCGTTCAAGTCCCTGAAGGTGTGAAGACAGAAAAGCTAAATGATTTAAATAAGCAGCTTTATTATGAGTGATATGTCAATTTAAGTCAATGTAATACAACTACATCACTAATCTAAATCGATGCAATCTAAAGATTTGTGTTTAATGTTTCAAAAACAGTGAAAATAACATTTTTAACATTCAAAAACGTATTAAAACTTATAAAACAATATGAATTGCAGTATAAATAAAAAATTAGTACAAAAGTAAGACATTAATAATACAGGTTTTTACAAGATTATGTATTTTGAGTTAACAATTTTCCAGTTAGGAATTGATTTCAGTTATAAATAAATCAGTGGAATGCACAGAATTATTACTTATGAACAATTTCTTAATGTGGTGATGTTCTACTTCCTGCTGCATTTGTACTTGCTTACAGATTTTGTTTCTTTATGGTCAGTTCCTACAGCGAGCACATCAGTGTTTTTAGAACCCAGGTCACATAAAAGACAGAAATGTATGTCTGGCCCATGTGACAGTGGTGAGAGCTTCTCTGATGGGTCCATCAGCACTGACTCATCTGAGGAATTGAGCAGCATTAAGAAAAAGCGCAGCCACCAGCGGAAACGGAAGAAAGGTACACAACATATAGCACTTTTACACAAATCTATAGAATTACTAGCGTGAGATTGATATATCTTTCTAAACATGTTGATTTGGGGCTATTTTCAATCTCTCTTTCTGAACAGGGTGTGTACAATGTGACTAGGTACTTCCAGCCTTCAACAAGAGCATGTGTGGGACTTGCTCATCCTGCCCATCCTTGTCACTAAAATTTACAGCATCTGGGACAAACTTTTTATGGGTGAGCCCCTTTGTGCCCAAGGCTAAGATCTTGAGATGGGACATCGCTCCTGGTTGTCCCTCCCTGATGGCTGCACTGTTTTCACCGCTATGGCATCAATCAGAACACCTTCGTCAACACAGTTCCTATCAGAGAACTACACCCAACAGCTAAAAGGAGTATTCCTCTGGGGAGTCTGTGAGGAAAAGTTGGTCAGCTATGCCCAGCGATATACATTGACCAATGAGGCAGAAAAAAGCTTCTTTTGAACTTTCCCTAGTACTGCTTAAAAAGGGAACATTGTCTATGTTTGAACATTTGAGGGCAATGTAATATCTTTGCTGACTGAAACTGAGACAAGACAAGAGTGTCAAGTGCTTGCAGAGCCCAGGAAGGAAATATAGAAAGAAATGGGTAATATAAAACATGCTTGTTATGCATATGGTTACTGTATGTATTCTGTTCCTTTTTATTCTGGTCTATTTTATCAGAAGATTTACTGTTCATACTTTTCCTATTAAATTTTTAAGTAATTTGTGTAATAAATGCACAGGCTCTTAGAACTGTGCCTCTTATTCTAAGTTACACAGATTGTTGTGTAATACTAGCTGTGTGACACTGATAACGAAATAATGATAAAGCAAATGTTGGGCATATATGTTAAAAATTGTTTGGACATGATTTCTGTTTTTATGAAATCACTACCAGATATAATGTCACCACATATTCCCTTTTGACTCTCTCTGAGACTAGTATGAATTTTTTCGTTTGATTTTGGTCATATTTTTTAAGTCAATTTAAGTGAACAAAATTTTATTTGTAAACTTAATTGTTACACCACCTAATACTCTACAGTTAGTGTGTGCTGTTCTTGTTTGCTTTTGTTTTGCTTCCCTCTTTCTTATTTGGCCTGAAGGCAGTTGATATATCTGATGTTTCCGTGCTGCTAGGAATATACTACTGTTAAGAGTTATTCTGTTCCTTAAAAAAAAACTACTAAACTGGTGGGGTAAATTTGTCCCTACGCTAGTTAAAGGTACAGTTTTACACGTTTAAATGGTAAATCAACCTTTCTAAATTTTGTTCTAAGAACACCAAGCTCTGTTGTTTTAAAGGGATAGTTTACCCAAAATGAATGTAATTTTAAACCTATGTGACTTTTCTCTCTTTTTGGGTGAACCATCCCATGTTTAAGCAAGAAAGGTTCTGGTGCTACATAGCCAGTCAATCCTGAAATGTTGGTTAGTTTTGTCATTTGGCTTTTAATTTTTCACCAGTATTGTCTAAATCACCATAAGGGAATGAATATTACTGTATTAAATGTGTTTAATACAGTAGACAATCACCCAATCACAGAATGCATTTACTTATATTTTAATGTCCACATTAATTTATTTAAATGGATAAAAAGTCACATTTAAATGGATGAAAGCGTATAATGTTTTAAATGTCTGAATTAAAAAAGTAACTAACCACTTTGAGAGCAAAATCTCATTAAAAATTAAAGAAAAAATATTAAGTTTATGAAAATGCTTTACAAATAGTTTGCCATAATATTTAAATTGTTATCCAGGCAGTAGTGCAGCAGTATTGTGTTGTTTAGTGCATGGAAATAATGTCAGAGAGAATCCTTCAAACAATTCTCACCCTGTGAAGATCAGAAACTCATTTAAAGTCATTTGTGTTTTTATGACCTACCGAGGCTAGGTCTAGTGAAATAGTATGATTCCATAATAACGTTCATGATATGATTAAACATTTATATTTTTTTTTACTTTGAACAACATAAAAAACTGACTTGTCAGGTGGTGAAACCAGTTAAACCAGTGCAAATCTGTTACATTCATAATACATTTTAACCATCATTTTACTATTGTGGTTTCAAGATTCTTGTGCAAATTTTCTATTAGTTCAATTAATTTTAATTAGTTAATTTAATAACTGAAGAGCCTTATAAATGGCATAACAGTAGAAGCAATGTTAATAATAATTAGGTAATTGGTTGCCCTGGCTTCAAAGTACACGTCTTCCTTACCATTTTCTGAGCATTTATCACATTATTCATGAGTAGGAACTTGTTCAATCTGATCACTGTACTGTATTTCGCTTGAGTTGTTATTGCAGTTTTATACACCTTGTATAAACGAGGTACTTGTAAAATCCTCGTTGTTGTTGTTCCGAAACATGGTGTAAGCGAGAATTTTCTCATTTTGACATGACAAAAGTTGTTTGCATTTCCCTGCCATGTGACCAGTACAGATCTAAAGTTTGGGTGCAGGCTGTTGGTTTGCTGTAGTTAACCAATACATGGAAAATGTCTAACATTTTATATCAGAGAGCTTTGTTACAGAGTAATTAAATTACAAAAGTTAAAATGCACAAAGAATGAGAATGTTAAGTTTTTACAATCTATGGCTACGCATGTACTATAATATGTGCATAGACTATAAAACATTACACACATTAGTGGTCGTCATAATTCAGACACCACACAAACCTATGCTGTTCAATTCATAATCAGGCAACAGTATCCATTAACAAACAGCGTTTTTATAGAATCACTTAAGGGTCATAGCACAAACTAATTTGACCTGAGAATCCAATTGCTTATCATGTGGCAGTATGGTAATATAATTAAGATAAATTTGCCACTGTCAAGTTTTGTTGTCATTTACTTATTTTACAAAGTTTTGTCCCTCAAGTGTTTTGTCAGTCTCCTAGCTGGCAGTGTAAATGACACAATTAAGATTTTTTAAATTCCTTATTCCTCCACAATTCTGGGGTGGGGTGCCAGATTGAGCTTTGCCTAAAAAAGCATTTCGGTGCAACCAGCAGCACCGACTCCTTTCTCTTTCCAAACACCTGATGCAGAATTTTTACTGGTGGGAATGCATTTGTGTGTAGACTGTTCTGTTAGAGAGAAAACATTGGGAGTTCTCAACAGATGCGAAGAAATCCACTTCCGCTTGTCCGGATATGTCCCCTATCATGTTTATTCTCTTGAGATATAGTCTCCACTCTCCTGAGGCTATCCGCTGTCTCAATAGCATGTCTGCCCCACAGTTTAACCAGTCGGGGACATGAGTACCTCGAACGCATAGAGAACGCATATCTTGCTCAACAATTTTGTGGTTTTATCGGTTCAGTCAACCCTTTATTCGTAAACATACTATAAACCTAGTAGACCTAATTAGTCTTTTACATCCCACACGTTATTTGCAATAATACCATTAACATGTCTGACATTTGTTCTGTATTTTTATTATTGTTCTTTGTTTATGTAAAGCTGCTTTGAAGCAATGTAACATTGTAAAAAGCGCTATATAAATAAAATTGAATTGAATGGACAGATGTTGATCCGATGCCACCCTGACAACTTATATATGACACTACTGCTATGTTGTCTAAACGAAAGAGAACATGTTGGTGGCAAACTTGAGTGTAGAAACACTCAAGAGCTAGATGCACTGCTCTCAACTCCAGACAGTTTAAATGCCATATTTTCTCAGTGCTCATGCAGAAGCCAGATTGCTATTGCAAAGAACCCCCAGTCCGTGCTAGATGCGTCCATTGTGACTACTTTGCATCTGTGTACCTGTCCCATTGGCTCCCCCATTCATACGTAGCGAGAGGATCTGCTTCACTGTGATTATTTTGAATTATTTTGAATCATTTCGTGAAAGTGTGGTTCAGCCGATGCAGGTCCAGAATAGGCTGGAGCATGCTGTCTATCTTGGGAAGCAGAAATAGCAGCTGTAGGATTCGCTCTTGCGATCCCTAATCGACACCATCTTCACCACCCCTTTTGCGAGGAGGTTGTGGATCTCTGTTCTCAGAAGCAGGCCTGAACTGCAGACATCACAATGCTGTTGAAACAGAGTGGTCTGCGAGCGAATTGGAGGATGTATCTATTTGATATAGTCAACCACCCATTTTGATATACCTGGCCCGTCTTCATCTGGCTGCCAACTCTTTTTCTTACCTTAACAGTCAGTAGCAAGACTGAGTTCTCGGGGCAGGTTTCCCTAATGGGTGGGGTCCCTGGATCCTGGGAGGAGGATGACCTGGGAAGAGGGCCGGACTCTTTAGGGCTCACTGAGGGCTACATCTCTCTCCATGGCTTCTGGGCAGGGGCTGGTTGTGGTCCAGAGGAGGAGCGCTGTCTGGAAGAGGAGAGAGGGCACAAGGGAGGCAGGGCACTGGCATATTTTAGCATAAAGTGTTTTATTGCCTTCAGTTTTCTTTAGGTTTTGGTGAAGTGCTCCTTCAAGACTCTATGGAATTCCCAAACAGCCCTGAAGGATTAACAGGAGTGTTAAGAAGGACGGCAATCTCAGAGTCCTTCATGTCAGTGAGGTTTAGCTAGAGTTAGCAATCCAACACAACTATGCTCCTCATGGAGTGTTTTTGCTGACAATTTAAAAAAAGAATTGCTTGCACCTGATGAGGCATCTTCATCAGCATACACCACTGGTTAGGAGGGTTCCATGCAGCAGGAGGCACATGGCCATTGAGTAATCAAGGAGAAAGGTGCTTCTGTATCATCATCATGACGCAATGCAGAGAGACAGATATAGAAAGGGAAACCTTCAACATGTTTACCTATGTGCACAACAATTACCAGCAATTCAAGGAGATAACAGTAAGCTGAAATTACAGTTCTGCTTGAGTTTCCAGACTTCTAACAGCACAATTTTGAAACAAAGTTTGTCTGTTTTATGATTCAGTATAATACCATGATAACACTGTATACCGTAAACTTCAGCATTTATTGTGTTATAGAAACTTGATAAGCCTTGCCTTGTTATATTTGTTTCTGTTTTATAGTTAGCAAATAGTTACATTAAATATATAACAGTATATATATTTAGTATATAACTATTAGTTCCAGTCCTTAAATTTGATTACATTTTCGAACTGCATTATGGGACGTTGATATCTGTAGACAGTTTTTGGGGGTGAAACGCGCTAAACAGCATAACGTTTACTCGGGTCTTTTACTGGTGTGTAACGTCATGAAGAATTTAACACTTCAGTTCAACTGAGTAATTGGTGTATTGCCGTTATTAGTAGTTTGAAATGATATTGTGATCTGATGATATTATTGATCTGAATTGATCATGTAAAATTAAATTGTGGATATCGCTAACAAGAAAGGACCGATGGTTACAAACTGAACAGCTTGCCTATGAGTGAATATTTGTAATGAAAATAAGCATTGACCTGGTGGTATTTACTTGTTTATACCCTCTCCCTATTGTCAGGTTTGTATTCTGTCAGTAAATCTACAGTATAATTGTCCGTATTTTTTAATGGGCGGGAACGTCCCCTCTCCCGCCTCCACTGTATGTGTATGTGTGCAAACTCCACTGTGTGTGTGAGAAAGGTAATTTATTAAAAAATCAAAGCTGTTACTGTTTTCTTTGTATTATATGTAACTAGGACAGGTAAAAATCCTAACTGTTATCCTGTTTGGTTGTTAGTTAACATGCTGGTGCTGTGTTTAATGGGGTTTAAATTGACGTGTTTAAACATAACATCGGGCCGTTTGTTGAGTTTTTTTAAACATATTGCATTTTGACATTTTAGCGATGTTTACGTTAGTTAAACGTCATCCAATGTACTTAGCCAATATTTACGTTAGGTAGAAACGCTAAACTGAGGCAGACCTGTGAAATCTGTGTGGTAATGCTATATATAGGATGCTGAGTAATGCTATATGAGGGATGGAAACACATGTAAGGGGCAATACAAATCCAGTCAGTTGTTATCGCAAAAAAAAACAGGACCTCGACGTGATCTCACACTGGAGGGGGATCATCCTGGCAGGTTTTGGGGCAGCTTTCCCTGCCACGGAAAGATTCTACTCGCTCTTCAATGGGGTCATTAAATGTAAAACTCAGATAAAAGGGTAAAAAATAGGTTCCTGTAAGCTATCACGGCATGTTCCCAAAAATGCCACTAGGTTGCTCTAAAATTTACTATATGAACATAAGGGTCACATCACCTGACAGCTGTCTCCCCACTTTTAAAATGTTCCAGTGTATGGCGGGATGTATTTACATTTATGCATTTGGCAGACGCTTTAATAAAAAAAAATTAAACTAAGTTAACGCAATGCCCTACCAACTGAGCCACAGGAGCTGTTTCGCTGGGACAGACAGCAGCAGCGAGTGTTTGCAACATTTTCCATTTACTATTAACGGAAAACAGACATTGATTATGTCTGTTAGAGGTTCTCAAATAATTAGATTAAAAAGTTAAAATAAAAAATAATTTTCATTAATTACTAATTCAAATAGTTAATAATCATTTAAATAGAATAGAGCAATATATAGAATTAATCAAAATTGATTAACCTAATAAAAAATGAATAAATAAAAATTAGATACATAACAGACAGTTAATTGATACATTTTATTTAAAACATTTACTGAGCAACTGGTCGTGACTCCAACTATAACTGTAACAACGACTGTAACACCAACTGTGACTCAGAAGTTTCAAATCCCATGGCAGAAGTTCCAAATTAAATTAATGAACACACTTTGCAGTAGCTCAGTGGTTAGAGCATGGCGTTAACAACGGCAAGGTCATGGGTTCAATCCCAGGGATTGCACATACTCAGAAACATGTATAGTGTAATGCAATGTAAGTTGCTTTGGATAAAAGCGTTTGCCAAATGCATAAATGTAAATGTAGACATATGATCAGAATCATCATTGATAACTTGATGGTTACTGACACAAGACCAGGAAGAACCATGTTAAAGCAGATTGCACAACAACTAGTTGAGAGATACCCTGATTCCTTCATGGATAAATGTGGCACAAATGTAGTGGGTCAAGGTTTTTCCTTCCTTGTTATTCAAATGGAGAACAGAGTTGAGAATGTTAGACGACAATTTGCTTTTTGCACAGTAAGGCCAAAAAAGAAATTCTGATTATCTGACCGTTATGGTTGTAGTCAGTGGCAACCCGAGTCACAAAATGACTTAACCAACCATGAAGAAAAAAAAGCTACAAGAGGCCTTTAAAGGAAACCCTCTACCTGAGAGT
>JAZGTI010020540.1:0-10560 GCA_036877585.1 Botia kubotai | reverse complement strand
ATATGACCAGTGTATGTAATCAAGAACTTTATATGAGACAATGCCATATGGCTGCTATTGTTATTAATAAAGTATATTCTTTGTAATTCTACTCTAGAGTGTTTTGAGTGCTCCTCCCGGACCAGACCGGGTTTAACTAAAGGTGGTGGCAGCATAGGTGTTAATTCGATATAGCGAAGATCACCAGTGGCCCCTAGTGGTGGCCGAATTTATTACAATATTAATCATGTACTGATTATGGTTTGAGTTTTAGGGATGAATGAATGTAGCAGTGTTAGCAATGATACATATTACAGAGAAATGCTAAGCCATAAAAATGAGCCTCTAAAGTATAAATTTACCGCACGCATAAATCGATCTGCGTGACAACGGTAAAATGACTATGAACGTGAGAACGCAAAGGAATACAGAGCCTATACATATAAAAATGAATAACTAAAAGCTATATCAGCAAACACTACATCAATACAGACAATTATGCAACTCACGTCGCTATTTTTTTCATCTATTCTCAGACTTATATGAGAACGGAACACCAGACATTCTAAAACGCTTAACATGCCATTTAGCGCTTTGCGTTTATATTCTATGCTCTTCTGCATTTCATTCCATAGTACACTTTATTAATAAGGTGTATCATGAATCCTGTCATTTGGTCTTAATGGATTAAGCAACATTAAGCGTTTTAGGACACGAGTTCGCCAGCATTGTTAGTGAGAAGTGAGTTCCGTTTCCCGCTCTCAAAGAAGCCGGCGCGCCAGCCTTTAAGATGCATGCTGAAGCAGTGGACGTTGGAGGGATGAATTACAGGTGCTCAGCAGATCTGGCAAGCTTAGCATAGCGTCGTTTTTGGCCACCATGTCCACACTTCCAAACTTTGACCAATTCGATATGCTCCTAACAGTAGTGCACATTTTTCTAGCGCGAGCCGCCATGTAATGCGGCTAACGTCAGGCTACAACTCAAATAATAAGTGATGTTTGAGTTCGATTAATTTTTGCCTGCTGAATATGCACGTCACCTTTTAGGGTCATCCTTCACGAAACTAACACTTTTGATGTACGTTTGATATCCACGTTTGTCCATTACAGACTGTACATTTGTCTATCACAAACATTGACAGCTGAGCAATTAACATTTTTAATAAGTCTTGATATGTTACAAATATAGGACACTGTGGCTTGATGTCTTTATTGATCTTCAATTCTCAAGACTAAAATAATATATTTAGAGCCTACAGTTACAAAATTAAAAAACAATAAAAACACAATTTTATAAATAGCTTTTACAACAACGTAAACAGAGACATAGATGTTAGTCTTGAACACAATCGGCTCTTCCACACTTTTTTGACACAAACATGCAGGTTATATAATTCGCTTGTCTGCATCATTGTCGCAGTTGTTTCAGATTAATATGTGCAAGCGACCACTTGGTGTCATAGTGAAAACAGATATCTGATTGTTTCAAAGTCTCGACACAATACGGCACATTTTCTTCAATTTATTCAGGTCCTGTGTCCGTAATCGCATACTGTGACAGTATGTACTCAATCGACCGTTGAACATTACGTTCTATATAGTATGTGTGGCCGCGGTGATCTTACATTCCGACGTACCACATTCGTCATGTCTTCTTTTATTGCCTTTCAGGTTTCACCCATTAAAATAAGACTCGAATTGTAATGACTATTATGACTGCTGTGTATGCCTAATGATGATGATTTAATGAATAAAGGTAAAAAAAAATTATAAAGACTTAATAAATAAAAAATAAGTAATATTTAATCGTATATTGTGGCAAGAATCTGTGCAACGTAAACTGTAATTGACTGTCGTAAAACTCTAAACGCCAGCCCGTTGTTGTCGTTACTGATTAGTTGATATTCCTAAATTGACTGTTATTTTTTCTTCAATGGTAGATTAGCTGAGTTTGTTATCTCCAATATTAATAGAATTTCTGATAGAGTCCATAAAGTGCACACGTAAAAATTTCGCCGGATGCAGTACCATCCGGGTATTTGCCCCCTACTGTTTTTCGCCAACTATATAGTATGGAAATAGGCGATTTCAGACGCTGCTGATGTTATAGGATGCCTCGCTCTGCCCGCCACTATATATGTGGAACACGGCTTTCTGAGCAGCAGTGCGCCCCTGGTGGAGGGAAGCGCGTTGTTTTATAGGAAATACAACCGGAAGCCCTTTGCCGATCGTGATCGGAAGTCTCTAAACAACAACGTCGCCATTTTCAACTCTGGGAGGGAGGCGGGGACGCCGAAAATCTCCCTCCGCACAGGGGACAGCAGAAGTAGGTCGACCAACAATACCGCTGAGACATATACGCATGCAGACTCCTAAGAAAACAACGTATAGCTAAAGAAATCTGGGTATCATCTTCCAATGCGTCTGCTCTCTTGTGATCAGATCTTTTTAGGTTCGGGTCCTGGCTGACATTGAAAAGAATAAACAGAATTTCGTTCATTCTTTTCACGGTTTGCGAGCGAGCTAGACTCAGATTGTAACACGCAAAACATTTAGAGATTTGCAGCAAACTGCGGCTGCTGGCTTAATCTAACTGGATCACTTTCTCTCTGACAAGTTGCATGTTGCATGTCTATTGGTATGATCATGTTTTTCTTTGTCAGTTGAGCTGCTTATACTGGTTTAGATTATTGGTCATATCTGAGATATTAAATACACTAAGAAATTAAGTAGCTGCAAAAGCTAGTCGGAGCAAGAATTGGTTTAGTTACAGTTTTATTAATAAACAAGTGGTAACACTTTGCATTTGTTAACATTGGTCAACTACCTTAGTTAACATGAACTAACAGTTAATAATGCTTTTCTGGCATCTTGGTTCATGTTAATTTCAACATTTACTAAAGTTTTAAAATCTTTATCTGTTAACATTAGTGAACTAATATGAACGAACAATCAACTGTGTTTGCACTAACATCAACAAAGATTAATAAATGCTGTTAAAATATTCATTGTTAGTTTGTTACCCAGTGAATTGACTAATGTAAAGGAATGGAACCTTATTGTAAAGTGTTAGCAGACAAGTTCAAAATATTAGTGCACAACATTTCTATACAATATTAAAAACAAATTTAAATGTTTGTGATTTAAGATGCATGAATTGTTTAAACATACATTCACTGGTGTTTGTTGGCCTGCACTGTATTGACAGTAGGTCAACAATGTGTTTACTCTAGGCTTTATTAATACTGTAGTTCTTATGCTTTACAGAATGAAAAGGTTAAGCAGAGACAGGGAGGGCAGTAGCTCATCTTGTGAGGGGCTGATGGAGTCTTGCAAGAGAGTAAAACAGCTTGTTAAAGACTCTGGAGATGTGGCGTCCAACTGGGCTCGATTGCCTCAGGAGATCCTTCTTCAAATTTTTCAGTACCTGCCTCTATTGAATCGTGCCTTTGCCTCCCAGGTTTGCCAGGGCTGGAATCAGGCTTTCCATATGCCTGAGCTGTGGAGGTGTTTTGAGTTTGAACTCAATCAGCCTGCTAGTTCTTACCTGAAAGCAACACATCCTGATCTAATAAAGCAAATCATTAAGAGGCACTCCAATCATTTACAGTACGTCAGCTTTAAGGTGAGATGCTTGCAAGAAGGTTTATTGTTACCAAAGGGGATTATGCTCCCTGAATTACTATGGTTAAGGGGTGTTATTTGGCAAAAGACAACATCATGTTCTGTTCAAGGGGTCAGTCCTAAGGAATCAGATTAATGGTGCATTTCAAGGAAAGCAAAACTATTAGCTATTTTACTTTATAAGAATACTATTACTTTTATAAGACATCAGTCTTTATAAGAAATAAGTAATCATTAACCTGACTTAATCATGGTTGATGATTAAACAATCTAGTGGCGAGAATATCATAGTAATTTGATATTTACTTTTATTTTAGACCAGCAAGTTGTTACCTAGCACTCACATAGTACACTCAAAAAAAACTTGTAGCACTTTACAATCACCTAGCAACACTTTAGGAACCAGCCAAAACAGCCTAGCACTGGTTTTGTATGGCAAGCACAGTTAAAATATTTTAGTTTTCCATGATCTTTTGAGAAAAGAGATCAGCGTACTATGAAAGCTGTATTACAACGTTACTGTTTGATATTGTAACTACTGTCAAACATACTTCCCAATCCATAAAAATCTGTAGCTTTCAGGCTAATGAATACATTTAAATTTTGAGCAATGCCTGCGTGCTGTTCAGCAAAGCTCTGTATCTCATTTTACTTGCAAAGAGAGCATCTACGTAGAAAACTTGCAGGCACAGCAGCAAATAATAATAATTTAAGGATCAGGTAAAACATGAAATATTGACATTTTGCTACAAAAATACTTAACTAAAATTTAAATTAGGCCTTGGGAAAATATGTTTAATATGATCCCTTTGATGTTTGTTAGTCTAGCTCTGTGCTTTATAGATATGTATACTTGGTACATATATATGTAGAATTCAGTATTATGTAAACTGAATATAAACTATTTAAAAATGTAAAATGTCTACATTGGTCTAAAATGTAGGTCTAAAATGTAGTGATGCAGTTTCTGAAATAAAACCTAAATGTTTCTTATCCATCCGTAGGTGGACAGCAGCACAGAATCAGCCGAGGCTGCATGTGATATCTTGTCTCAACTCGTCAACTGCTCGCTGAAGACCCTTGGACTTATTTCCACAGCACGACCAAGCTTTATGGAGTTACCAAAGGTACCAGAATTTGCATTATGCATGGTGAGGTGGTAGGACAGTTGTGAGGCTTGATTTCTCTCATCCTTATCTTCCCCCTGCAGTCCCACTTCATCTCTGCACTTACAGTGGTGTTCGTGAATTCCAAGTCTCTCTCGTCTCTGAAAATTGATGATACACCAGTGGACGATCCTTCTCTAAAGGTTCTGGTGGCCAATAACAGTGACACACTCAAGCTGTTAAAGATGAGCAGCTGCCCACACGTATCCCCTGCAGGTATGACCGACTAAACCTCTGCTGAATTTAGAGTTATGTACAGATGTTGTGTCTCTAGGGTGATATTTCTTAGTTTATATAGTGCATTGTTTTGCATTTTTTACAATTTTGCATTGTTGCAAAGCAGCTTTTTAGATACTCAAGAGGAAAACTGCTTGAGACACGAAAGAAGTATAAAAATAAGAAAAAATATAAAAACAGGAAAATATGAAATGCATAGTGTTTGCATATTTAAATGAAGTTTTATTAACTAAATTCGGGAGGAGCACGGTCATGTAATCCAACCAATCAGCACGCAACGACGCATATATATAGCAGTCCCTCACCTCCATCACATGACAGTCTCGCAGCATCCCTCCACCACCCCATCACCTCACTCTTAGCTGGTATCTACCTCAGTCAAGGATGGGGGGAGTACTCTGGGTTTGGGCCAAATTTCGAGCTCTGAGCCCTCCCCCCGGACAGCACGCCAAATACGCATCAGTGATCATTTGCGATTGCATGTTAGTGCGAACTCGTGAAATGCATATTTAGAAAATCAGAGTGTCTTTCCACAGTGCTGAGTTGTCAGATCTATATTTCTGATTTATATAGATTTATATTTGACCTGTATTATCTTTTTGTGCTTATTTTGCCATTTTTGTGCTGTTGTTTCAGGTATCCTGTGTGTTGCTGATCAGTGTCACGGTCTGAGGGAGCTGGCCCTCAACTACCATTTACTGAGTGACGAGCTGCTCCTGGCGCTTTCCTCAGAAAAGCATGTGCACCTCGAACATCTTCGCATAGATGTGGTAAGTGAGAACCCCGGTCAGCAATTCCATACCATCAAGAAAAGCAGCTGGGACGCAATGGTGCGCCATTCACCTAAGTTCAACCTGGTTATGTACTTCTTCCTGTATGAGGATGAGTTTGGCCCCTTTTTCTGTGATGAGATCCCCGTCACACACCTTTACTTCGGCCGCTCAGTGAGTAAGGAGGTGCTTGGCCGTGTTGGTATGAACTGCCCACGTCTGGTGGAACTGGTGGTGTGCGCCAACGGTCTGCGACCATTGGATGAGGAGCTGATCCGCATTGCTGAGCGCTGCCAGCACCTGTCAGCTATTGGACTGGGTGAGTGTGAAGTCTCCTGCAGCGCTTTTGTGGAGTTTGTGAAGATGTGCGGCCGGCGTCTGTCTCAGCTGTCTATCATGGAGGAAGTGCTCATCCCAGACCACAAATATAGCCTGGATGAGATCCACTGGGAGGTGTCCAAACACCTGGGCCGTGTTTGGTTTCCAGATATGATGCCTACCTGGTGAAACATGCTATCAGACTGGGACACTCCTACACCTTTGTTGACATAGACTAAATGGCCTTTTGTGTGCTCTTTACATATTTTTTTACAGTTGCTATTGATTTTGTATTTAAATATGAGATAAAAAAAAACTAGTATATAAAGTAGTATTTAGATCTTTTAAGTAAAAAAAATATCTTTTGAGGATGAATATAACCTCCAAAACCTGTTCTTGACAGATTTTGGAGGGTATTAAGAGGTCATCTCCTCTGAACGTTTTTTTTATGAAACTAAGCAAAGCATAGCTATTTATGTTATACCATGTGTATGTTACGCATTTTAAAAAAAGGAAAAGTTGTTTGCTTTAATTTAGAATGGATCTATTGAAAATACTTGCAGTCAGAGTCATTATTGAATTTAGATTTACAGCCAATAGTCTTCTGTCTTTGTTGATATTCTCAGAAGATGTGCATTGGTTTACTGACCTGCAATTAATCCTTTTAGATCAGAACTGTCTAAATATTTACTCTCACGTCTGAGAGTGGATCTTAAAATACACACGTGAAAGCATTGTAAAATAAAATAATTCATATTCAAATCCCACAGTACACTGATAACTGGGTTCTGTAATTTAACATTTAGCTGGGACTGTTCTCAGGAATTATTGAACAGCTCACCCAGGTGGCATTAAAAGTTGGGAGAATAGCAACCCTCAAAACAATTGTTTCTTCCCCTTAATGTCTTTGCTTGTTTGATAAGGTAAGATGACCAGACACAATTTAATGGCAAAACATGCACATTTGTCAGTGCTTTGTTACAGACTTGCTGTAATGAGTACACAACTTATTTTGATAATAGACTGTATTTATAGACTGGGCATGTGTAAGTGACAGTGGTAAGGAAGAAAAGGTTATGCTTGATTTACAGCACACTTGTGCTTTTTAAAAAAGGAAAAGAGATAGTAATTTTAGGGAAATTCTGTCATTCACTAAATCTACCTTTGATACATTGCAATAAAATGTGGTGAGACTTGGCTTCCCATACATGATGAACGAATAGAAAAAACATGACTTGTCTGGATATGCAGCCAATGCTTGTACACATTAAATATATGTAAAACTGCCCAGTTCAGACTTGATTGCATTAAAATGCACCCCTTTGTTTTAATTTAATATAATTATTGTAGTTAAAAGGTTTTCCTTTAAGAAGGAAGTCCCAAATGTCTATATAAAATGCAGTGTTTGATCTAAATAAAAATACTTGTTTTTTTCTTGCTCCCTCTGTCGAGGTTTGAAGTGTACCTGCTGAACTATTTCAGAAGAGTGGGAGTACTTTCTAGATGGATCTTTGTACCCTCGTAATCAAATTTTATCATCACTGTTATTTATTGATATGCTTTTTTTATCATACCAATGCTATAACTTTGGTCAGATGCTTCTTGTTGATTTATATGCCTTAAGAAGAAAATTGATCAAAAATCAAAGGTGTGTATTTTTCAGACGTTATCCAGAACTGAAGCTGATATCAAGTGAAAATATATACAAAATACTATCAATATACACAATCTATATAAAAAATACTAAATACTACATTTACAAATTAGACATACTTGTAAATTATTGGAAAAAGGGTGAGGGAGTTCAATTGACATGGTGTTAATAAATATTTATACCAAAATATCTGTACTATTCTTTTAATTTGAATTTAATTTAAACTTGACATTTGCATAACTTGGGATTATTATGACAAGCCTTTTGCTAGAGCAACTTTTTAATACAGTGAATGCTGAGTAGCATTGTGTAGCAAGCAAAAATGAAGACTGCAACCTCAGCTAGGCTTATTATTTTAGCAGTTAATCAACTAATAGTATTTAATTGAATAGGTTGTGCAAAGCTGTCTTATGCTAATGTTAAATATGATAAACAAATGGCATTCCTTTACTACTTTGCATCAGAAAGAATTAATTTCAGCAATTGTCACGCATAACAACATAAAACTGTGGGCTCATACAAAGCCGCTAGATGGTGCCTATATCTCGGGCAGTGAGTAGTAAAACAAGCATTTGTATTGTAAGCCATTAAATAGTGGAATCCATTTAGCAATTTCAGTCTATGTAAAGTCTGTAATGTTGTTTAATAGATAATAGATAGCTTTAAATGATTGTTTTGCATTGTTTTGGCGTTATTGAATTATTTTTCCGCTTCAAGAAGCTTATTTAGTTATTGATGAAGTTAATGTTATAATTTTATATATTATATTATTTTAAATATTATTATAATTTTGTTTTGATTTATCACAAGACTGTGGACTTGTGTGGGTGAATTGTTTCCCTGCTGCACAGAGACTATTTTTAACCCCTATGCACGCCCCACACTTGTTCTAAACCTCTGTTCTAAAGTAAGGATGTTTCATTGAACAGTTTTCTATGTTCATAGTTGTCTTCTCCAGGACCATCTTCTCCTAAACTTCAAAGTGATGCAGAATAACCTCCAATACTGTCTGGTGAGGGAATAATGAGTGATGAAAAAAAAATCTTTTGTGAAAGATTGTTGAATAATAGCATCATCTCCCAAAAAGATAGGCTCTGTTCTGTATAGATAAATCTTTGTACAATAAGTCTGGGTTTTGACCAACAGAATGGCACTCATTTTCAACAGTTACCTATAAGTGTAATGCACCAGCTTAGAATAGCTTCATCTGGGGTAAATAAGCAGACTTTGTCATTTCTACTGGCTACAGGCCACCAGGGTATTACACAGACTTTATTAAGGAATTTGCTGACTTTTTATCAGAAGTTGTACTAGCCACAGATCAAGTCTTAATTGTTGGTGATTTTAACATCCAAGTGGATAATGAAAAGGATGCACTGGGTTTGGCTTTCAAAGACATTTTGAACACTATTGGTGTCTCACAACACATGTTAGGACCAACTCATTGCCAGAATCATACTTAAGATTTGATCCTGTCTTATGGTATTAATGTTGATGACATCAATATTCTGCAGCAGAACGAAGACATTTCAGATCATTATCTGGTGTCCTGTAAAATACATTTACCTATGGCAGCAAAGTCACCTACTCGCTATAAATGCAGTAGAACAATAAATTCTACAACTAAAGATTCTTTTATCAAAAACCTACTTGCACTGTCTTTATTCCATAACATAATGGATGACTCTGAAGACCTTGACAGCGTAACAGAAAATGTTAACTCCCTATTTTCTAACACCTTAGACATGGAAAATGGAATGCAACTGGAAGCAAACAAAACTGGAGGTATTTCGGAGGTATTTAGCATGGAAGGAGAATGTTTTAAATTATAGAAAAGCCTTAAAAAGCTCTAGATCTGCCTACTTGTTAAATCTTTTAGAAGAAAATAAACACAAACCTAGATATCTATTTGGCACAGTGGCTAAATTAACCAAAGATAAAGCATCATCTGCCTTTGACAGTTGCCAATACCATAATGATTTTATGAATTTCTTTAATAACAAAATAGACACTGCAAGAGACAAAATCATCAACATGCAACTGTCTTCGTCAACATGCAATTAGACCCCTTATTAAAAAAACAACTTGATCCCAGGGAACTAGTAAACTACAGATACATCCCAAATGTACCTTTTATCTCAAAAATATTGGAAAAGGTGGTGTCTTCACGGATATGCTCTTTCCTGGAAAGAAATGATATCTATGAGAATATCCAGTCAGGATTCAGGCCATATCATAGTACAGAGACTGCTCTCATCAGAGTTACTAATAACCTGCTTTTGTCAGCCAATCGTGGCTGCATCTCTCTTCTAGTATTACTTGACCTGGCTTATGTCATCGCTAAAGTAGCCATCCAAGATGGTGGCGCGACAGTAGTGCGCAGCGGCCGCTCCGGATACAAAATGGTGCTTTTTGTTTGTTTTGACCAACCTCCAACGGCGCATGGACATCGATGCTACCGGTGTTCGTGTATACAACTGCCAGTTACTCACAAAATGCAGAAAATACACTACAGCCACTCTGCATGATGATCTGCTGGAGAAGCTACGCAATCTCGGCTGATGCCGATGACCGGGGGAGGGGACTGCTCTCCAATGTCTGCTCCCTGGACAATAGATTGGATTACATCCGACTCCAGCAAACTACGCGGCGTGAGTTCAGAGACTGCAGCGTCTTTGTTTTCACAGAGACGTGGCTCAGCGACAGAGTTCCAGACGCCGCCATTCAGCTAGACGGGATAGCTTTGTTCCGTGCCGACAGAAACACAGCTCTGTGCGGTAAGGCTCGCGGCGGTGATTGTGTGTTCACAT
>JAZGTI010020539.1:0-10562 GCA_036877585.1 Botia kubotai | reverse complement strand
GCAAATACATAAAAACATTACCTCTGAATCTCTTTTCTGATGTTTTCTTCAAAGTTCTGGATGTCCGGGTGGCCATCTCCTGTACTTTCACCTTCTTAAATGATGACGTAAAATTTACATTTACATTTAAGCATTTGGCAGACGCTTTATCCAAAGCGACTTACATTGTATTATACTATACATTGTTTCTGAGTACGTGCAATCCCTTTGTTGTTAACACCATGCTCTAACCACTGAGCTACAGGAAATCTGTTTACCTATGAAAAGCTGTTTACCTAAAATGCTCATGACCTATGACAGATGATTGGGAAGCTTTATGTCCACTGAAGATGAGACAGTGGTGAAGAGATGCCACTAAAAACATCATTAATGAAAGTCAGCGATGCAGACCGGCGTGTGTGCGCATATATTTTCATATGAATGCAAGCATTCATTCATTCGAGAATTTAGCTGTAAATAATTAAAAAATGTGAAATATTCTTATTGATTAAAGAGAACTTCAGGCTGTGAAAAGCATTCCACAGTTTCTCAGACCAATGAAAGTTCCCGAGAGTCAAAGTTTTAACAGGGTAAAGCTAAAAGATATTTATCTTCACCCGTGAGCGCTGCAGGCTGCAGCTCTGGTAACTTATTGAAGCTGCATCCCTCTGTTTTACAACAATCTTGACATGCAGTTTTGCAGAAATGCGGCTGTATTCATTCTTGTAACATTGTTCGTTAGATCCCAGCAAAACAAATTGTAAAAAGATAAACTTTAGATAAAAAACTTGACCAGAATATAAGAGTTAAAAATTCAGTTGCGGTGTTGTGATGACGCACATATTAAATGGGACGTTTCTGATGTAAACAGCTCAATAGTGATTCTTATGTGTTTTACGTAAACTCCAGTATAAATACAAAAAAGATACGCTTCACTTTGAATGGAACAGTAGTGAAGCGGCAGAAGCTGTGTTTTGGATGTCACTTCTAAATGGAATCATTCACACCTCACACCTCATTTAATCAGAATAATTGGTCTGGTCTCAGTCTTTTTGCCAAGCGACTGAATTTCTCTGTTAATGAGTGAGTTTAATCTGGAGTTAAGTTTATCACATCTGGGTATCATATGACAGCTATGCAGTGTGCGAGAGGTACTGTTCTTAGTCACCATGAAACCAAAATATATTCTTGTTTTCTAATGAAACATTGCAGTGTTTATTTTAAATAATTTATCAGTGCGTGTCATTGCTTTTTTTAAAAAAAAAGCAATTTTTAATACAAATCTGAAAATATACTTACCTTCTGGAATGGCAGACCTCCTCCGATGATGTCAGTCTGATGGCCTGGGCGGAGCTAGAGGCATTAACCACACCCCTCCAACGGTCAGCTACTGTGCTTTGAAACCCCTACTTTTTCAGATCCAATAAATTCCCAGTGAAACAAACAAGACACGCCCCCACTCTTCGTTTCACTGTGAAAAACATCACAACACTCAAGTCGGTTGAAACTTATGGTTCACCTGGACTTCAACTTCTTTTATACTTTTAAATAGTTTTTAAAAATGATCACAGAATGTTTCAAGCGATACTCGTCTGGAAATAAAGACAGTTTCCACCCAAGACTGACTGAATCATTTTCTTGAATACTAACACAGTTCTAGTGAAATAATTACAGTTTCTAAAGCCTGGAACAACACATGGCTTGACAAAATTATGACAGTATACAAATATAGATATTTTCATTTTTCATTTGTCACATACACAGTTACATAAACACCACACTGGAGTGATATGTAAAAGCGCAGACTTAAGTGAACCAGAAAACAACAGAAGCTGATGGCTGACCTTTAAAAATAAACATGAGATATTAAGACGTTGATAAACAACTCAAGATCTTTAGCACTTAATCAGTCTGTAAACACTTCACTGCGGTTCTTCTTGTTTTCTCTTACTCTCGTGTACGGTAAGAGTGTACACTACTGTAATTCTGATCAGTTGTGGATGCTGCAGTATCTGTTTGTTTGAGGTTTACACGCAGCGGTGAATTCACTACTCCAAAATCAACACATTTGTTTGAATAGCATCAGTTAACCAGATATTTTTACACTTTACACTTCTACCCCCAAAACCATGTACATTTACATCTATTCATGAGAGAGAGAGAGAGAGAGAGAGAGAGCATTTAACATTCTGCCTCAAGAACCAACAAGCCTTCACTACAAAGCTACATCTACAAGTGGGGATAATACTGGTGCCAGGGACAGGATGAACAGTAAACGAGTTTCTTTACAAATGAGAAATGAGGTTGAACATCGGAGTGTTAGGTGATGTTCTGGTTTCTCCACATGGTTTTGGTTCCTCCTTCAGAAGCTCTATGAAGAAAATACTTGAAGTCTACGAGACTATCAGCTACACTCAGAAAAGCAACAGCACATATCTCATCAAAAAGAGGTTGATTTGAGGTTCATTCCTTGTTTAAAGTCAAAGTCCATTTCAACACATTTAAAATACAACTACTGTACACTACAGTCCTGTACAATGATAATTACAGCAATGAACCATTACTGTAGCCATTAAATAACATATGAGGGGGAATGATCCCTCATTATTTACTTCCCCTGCTACATTAGATTTGAGGTAAAGCATAAAATGAATCTTAAGACACAATTTTAAGCATAAAGGATGGGCGCTGATCACATGCTACAGCAAAATGTAATACTTAAAAGTGACGTTTACGACGCAATGACCAATTTTTGATACTACACTAACAGAGTTTTTTAAGAAAACAGCTGGTATACAGAGAATGCTCTTGTATTCAACAGATATAACTGTATTTATCTGTGGCCAGATATTCTTAATATAGTGAAATAACTACAGTGGTAACATTGTACAATGGTAAACAATCAGTGTTCCTGTAGCTCGACTATAAGAGCAATATGCTAGCAGCGCAAAGGTTGTGGGTTCGATTGCCAGGGAACACATGTACTGATTAAATGTAAACACTGAATGTGGTGTAAGTTGCTTTGGATAAAAGCATCTGCCAAATGCATAAATGTAAATGTAATTCACACACATCGAGTTCCCCCCACCCTCTCTCTCTCTCTCTCTCTCTCTCTCTCTCTGCAGGGGAGAAACACAGTGTGTGTTACCTGGACATGTGATCAAGCCTGCTGGCATCATTGTGGAGCTTTAATCAGGTACTGATGAGTATTGATGAGCTGATAGTATAAGCCTGTGTGATTTGTGTGTATGTGTGTATGTGTGTATGTGTGTGTGTGTGAGTGTGCTCAGATTCTCCGTCCCGATACACTCATCACAGGCAGATATTGATTACTTAGTGGGACGTTCTTGGCATGGTGATGATTGCATGTGTCTGTCATGGATTGAAACACAGTATTGATTACATGTTTATTTTGTCCCTATATTTGATCATATGCCTGTAGTTTCTCACAAGCCTTAAAGCAAACCTACAGGAAAGAATCATCACAATATCTCAATCATTTCTCCTAAAGAGCAATGAGATTAAATGCAGAGCAAACGGAAACCTTTACTTATGTCTCCTGTGTCTCAGATATTTCTCCTGAGAAAAGACCCAGACATCTCACAAATGTCTCTCTTAGGTTTTCAGATGAGAGATCTCAACAATGTCTCAGACTGAGCTCAGATTTTACAAGTTTGCAATTAAATGATTTTATTTCAGTTAATTTCAGTATGAACTCAAACATTTTTCATCAAAATGTACCCAAATCCAGATTCATTTTACAGCGCCAAACTGTTTAATGTATTTTAACAACGGTCTCATTTGTTTCTATTTTATTAGGAGACAAAGTTGAAGAATGAAATATAACTGAGATCGCTATCAAATCAAATCTATCAAAAAGTTAACGTTTTCCTCTGGGAATACACAGTTGTGTGTGTGAGTCTGTTCCGGCTGATTGGCCGAACGCTGATTGGCCGAACGCTGATTGGCCGAACGCTGATTGGCTGACTGCTTCTATTCGGGCGAGATGATAATGAGGCGGCTCAGGTGATGCGGCTGCTGCTGTCAATAATTCATGAGTTAACATAGCTGCATACAACCGTAGGCCACTCTGAGAAACACTGCGAGACAAAGGCAGGCAAATGCCAACGCTACCCAGCCACCCGCGAGCACTCGCGCGATGCAGGTAGGTGTCGCTGGATGTCTGCTCTCATTTTAGCTTTCACACGGGTTCGATACACATCACGGTAATCTGGAGTGGCTGCCGTGATGTCTGCAACCGTGTCTGTGGCTGTGAATCAAACCCAGTGCTGAATTTTCACACCCTCAGTAGTGAGAATGGAATCCCTGCAGGCTATTACAATATGCTAACAAGAGGTGCGAAGCTCTGCCTCTGTCCATGTCATATTTCCTGTTTCATAAAGATTCTATTGACTGTCCCCCTGAAGGGACAGCGTGTTGAATGATGTCAGTGCTTCCGAGGAGAAGAAGAGCCAAAGGGACGTGATTTGTGCATGTGATCTTGGCGCGTTAGTGCCGTGGTGCTCATGCGGCCAATTCAGGTTTGAGTCTTCACATTCGTAACTCTAAGTTTGGGCAGTAGAAACAGTGATTGATAGTTTCTCGAATGCTGATGTGTTTTCTAAATGATAAGATGATATTTCATACAGATAATTTTTCTGTTGGATGATGAAATCACATGAACTTACATTGGATTTTTGATTGTCAATGAGGCTTGTATGCAATCTGTTGACTTGGGCCAGAAAAATCAACATTCCGTGCATCCTAGCAACACCCTAGTGACCACAACAACAACACCCTAGCAACCACATAGCAGCACTCTGGCAAGCGGCCACAATACCCTAGCATCATAGCAGCGAGTCAGCGCAGTAAGCACCACTTAGCGGTGCATAATATAAAAGAAAATATGAAACTAGTTTTCTGTGGGTATCTACTGTAACAAATCAAAATCAAAAGACAAAGCGATCACGAGGCCTTACTGAACTGCAGGTGGAGCACATCAGTATGCAAGACAGAAGCAGCTGCATACAAAGCTCCACTCAGAGACAAAACAGTCCTGAGGGCAACAAACAGAATGAATACACAACTGCACTCAGACAGAAGGTGATGTCTACATGACAAACACGGGCCAAGACGGCCAGACCTCAGCGCTCCCCAGCACTCGAGAAATAACTGCCACACAAATATCGACAGACACATACTCGAACGTTTTCAGGCTGTTGGTATATTACGCTCCCCTTTCCAGTAGGCAGACTCCAGGCCTTTTCTCTGTCTTCTGTTTCATCCAATCAGGAGCTCTGAGGGACAATTAGGTCTCTGACAGCTCGGTTTCTCTTCTGGCGTGAGGTGAAATCTGCCCCCAGGGCTCTTAGTCGCCACATCCATCACACACACACACACTTACGTGTGCCAGCACAGAGATCTAAGATTGCAACAAAAACAAGTGGCGTTACTAAAAATACATCACATACCAGCAGATGAGACAGTTTGACATATAACAAGTTTGGAGGATGTGAATGATTTGCAAGGGAGAACAGAACAGTGTTAGACAATCTGAAAACCAAAACATGTGTCTTTCATTCTCACTTTCTGAGGAATGAAATAAGAGGATTTTTATTTACTAGGCGTCAGATGAGCAGGACAGATGTGCGCACAGTGTGTGTTTTGCATCTGTAACACTCCCTCACTCTGCCACTCAGATGCAATACACCTTAAACACACCACACGGCTTTGTCTTGTTGGGGAATTTCTGTTCCTTTTTTAATTGTCCCCCTTTTAATTGTTTTTATACCGACCCTCACGTTTTTTTTTCAATTTTCTAAACTTACCTCTGAACCTTTGTACCATCTTCATTAATTCTTTACTTGGTATCTCCCTTTTTTCAAATTTAAAAAAACTATTTATTCTATTTTGTAGCATTTTTACAAATGAGGACATTGCCAAAAGACTTTTGAGTACAAATTAGTCCCCAATAGATGGTTAAATAAACTCACACACACACACACACATACAAAAAAACACATTCACGCAGAATCATGAGTGAGCTACCGAATTAATTTCTGTCCAATTTTATAAGGAGTCTCTGATTAGTTTACATGGTAATTAATCATGTTTGTTCTGGACAGAACTAGGATGTAATTCGTTCTAGTTCTATTATAATGAATTCCTGTTGTTCTAACTCAAAATGTGTCAAAATATGCTGCCGGGATTATTCTGTAACCACTCCAGTATTTAAAGCAGCAAACAGGAAGCAATTGTCCTCGATCAGTGTTACTGTAACCTGTGAAAACCACAAGTATTTCCAAACAAACCGGCTATTATATTTGCCCATCACATCACACATTACCAGCACGATAAACTGAGAAAGCAACGTGTTGCACACCGGAACGTCCAGTTTTCTCACATTAGGTGCTTTCACCTGTTTTTGCTATAAATTTAACAGCATTATTTCATTTAGAGATGATGTGTGGACAGAACCCAGCGACCACAAATCAGCCCCGGAAAACTGCTGACCTCAGGACTTCTAGCAGCAAAAGTTTCTTTATTGATGTTATAAAAGAGCAAGTTTAGCAGTTTGAGTATGTTTAACATTAAGATACTCTTATATTAGGAGCATGATGTCATGAAGTTTCAGCCAATCAAAATGCCCAGCATTTACTTAGCAGCCTATCAGATTATGGAAGTATGCAGGCAAACGTGCATTTAATTATAAATAAATCAGTAAAAACTAACTGCTGTGTGCTGCATTTTTATATCCATTATATCTGAGAGTTTGGTGATCCCAAGCTCATAATTTTAGGTTGTAAAAATGTTTCCCAAATGTAACAAAGTAACAAAAGTAAAAAGTAACAAAAATGTTTATAAGCTATTTTAAATGTATATGGTCAAAATGTCCAGTTTTTTAGACATTGCATTAATGGTATTGCTTAGTTATAGGAACGTTATTCAAACATATTTAAATTCTTTAATGTTTTAAAAACGTTCCACTAACAACTTGATTTGATGTCAAAAAATGCTCCAACATTACTGCAAGAATGTTTTTGAGACTTTTCGAGAGCGTTAGCCAACGTTCCTTGTTAGCTGGGATGTCATGTTCAGTAAATGTTAGCAAAATATATAAAACACATTAATATTCATATTTCTGGTGGATCCCTTTGAGGTGTTCAATGGTTAAACGCTTGTATATTCGGTTACACTCCGAGTTGTGAGAACGCAGCCGATCAGGCCTCACACGGGGGTATTTTCTTCCCTCAGTCGTCCTGCCGTTTCAAAGACAGTCTCAGAGGATGTAGAAGTCATCGGAATTTATGGAGACAAATCCCACGTCACCTAGAGAGAGTCGGAAGATGAAAGCTGCATCTGTCCTACAAATAAAGTGAGTGTGTGTAGAGTAAACAGAGACAGGAGGGTCACTACCCAGCCTACCACACTGACTGTCAGCAGGGGACTTCAATAACCACTGCGCACATATTTGATTGTGATGAATAAAACATGATTCTACATTTCTGTATATGCAACGGAACTTAATAATAATAATTATTAGGAATCAGGATTTTTGTACATTTTAAACTGCTGAATATATTACTTATTATTAGCTATGACACTAGATGGATAGACAGACAGACAGACATGAATATAAAACCACACAACTCTGTCAATCTTTGATCTTTGGGGGCAAAGTAAACTTCTTACTCATAAGACGAGATCAGATGCTAGTCTAAGAAATCTTAATCATGAATGTTTTACAGTCTACACTCACCCAATCGAACCAAATCCATGTTCCCATTACATTTCATTACCCTGATCTGAATGGCCGAGCATGATCGTGTATCGATTTCAACCCCTTCACCTGGGTCTCACTCATTTGTACTTTCACAAAGAGTCATTTTTGTCGACAAGCTCGTGACTTTAAATAACAAACTTCTGCCACAACGACGGCTCTACTATTTATATAGTGTGATTAAGAATTGACGCGGGCCAAAAAACGGAATATGAAATCACGATGAGATTGCAAAGTGTTTGGAGGGGCACTGATTATAATGGCCCTCTATTCCCTTTTTTATTGTAGCAGCAATAAAAGATGAAATACAGTACAATCAAAACTGTCTGTTGTTCAGACCTCAAATTGAGCAATTCATGTCGGAACGAAGTCACAGAACTTTTATCTTATTTTTTATTCTTTATTACTGTTAAAACTGTAAGAGGAACTTTAAAGAACTCATGGGTTCATTCACAGAAATAAATCGTATGACACGAGTTATTTTGTAACACTGTACAACGGCATTTCCTACAAAATGTTAAGTGATTGACTGTAAGTTTATTCTTTTAGTTTATCAGATTAGCTAGAAAGGTCATTTAATCATGGTGGCTTAACACAGCTCATGTACTTTTGTCCTACTCCAGAATTAGTGCTAAGCTAGTTAAGT
Organism: Botia kubotai; assembly: GCA_036877585.1. NCBI lineage: Eukaryota > Metazoa > Chordata > Actinopteri > Cypriniformes > Botiidae > Botia > Botia kubotai. The sequence continues at coordinate 2,157 of JAZGTI010020539.1, read as the reverse complement.
GCCTGATCTGGTTCATTAAACTCGAATTAATATGCAGGTGTACCTTGACCCTCACACCTAAAACAAGTAGGACGAGTATTTATTTATAGAGTCCTCTGACAACATTGCTTAGGTGAGATATGAGACGATTATATAGTGTGGACATATTGTGCTATATTTTCCTGAACATGTGCGGTTTAACAGTAAGACACGTGAATTTCAAAACATGTCATCAGATATGCGGGCGTGGAACGTTGCTGTGTGAATCCCATGCAAATTCCCCGCAGAATCACACGTTAAAACGTGGTGACATGCTTTTCATGTGTGACCATGTGTTTTTGCATGTGAAATTCATGTGTTTTTTTCTGTAAGGGTTATAGCTGCACACTGTATACACTCGGATTCAAAAATGTAATGAGGTAGAATGAGTGAGGAATGTGTAACATTCCACACTATTTCTACTAGTCACTAACCCGATATTTAGTGACACCGACCATCTTAACTGCTTTGTACAATAAATGTCAGATTTCACTGCATCCATTAAAACACACAAGATAATCTTTGGAACCTTCTCAAATCATGCTGAGAAAACGTAATCATCGGGTTTCGATCTTCTAAAGTCAACGTCAGCTTGAGTTCACGCTGTTGATAAAGGAGGGAGGCATATATGATAGAAGTCAGACACAGGCTGACTTCAGATGTTTGGACCCCCCTGTACAGTATACGGTGTATGCGCATAGTCCTAACACTAACATTAGACAGACAGACAGACAGACAGACTGTATATGTGCATTGTCCTGCACTATCATTCATAACACAGAGTTTTTAGCTGTATGAGATCACTGAAAACAACAATAATCATGCCCTAAAATATTATTATCATATTATGTTAGATGTATAAACATATTATGCTTACTGTATCGGCTGTATGAATCATTAGAATCAATTTGATCTGGTTTGTAACTGCAGGAGCGCCGTCACCTTCGTAGTTCTCCAAATAACAATCCTGTCATTCCATCTTCACAACCGACATTAAACAAACGACCAGAAGTAGTGGGAAGTACAGTAACAGCTTTATTAAATTAGTGCAAAAGACAGACATAACTCATTCACCACGTCATCTTTTTCTTTGCATTCTCAGAACTTATGGGGTCTTTCACCTGTACTTATCTTTTCGTTCACTCGCTTTTTTTTGTCGTCGTCTTCTCATAAGCGCAAAAACAAAGGAAAACGGAGAAAAGAAAGCACTGATTTAACAGCCCTCCTGTCTGACACGGGGGGGAGGAAAAGAGCAAATGCCGTACCATCAGAAATGAGGACCACAAAACAGATTCACTTTTGCCTGCAACTCAGTGACGAGATTCCAAAACCGGAGCTTGTAAATGAAAAGGAACATCAATGGCATTACAAATAGAGTCTAAACTTGGCGAAAACCATACAGTTCTTTTTTCGTGAGGGGTCGTTAAAGTAAAAGCGGTCAAAGTACATAAGTTAATTCATATATTTGTACATTGGTAAAAAATAAAATACTGTATATATAGTGTACATTTCCCTCCCACTATATCACACGTTACTATAAAGATATATTGTGTTCCACTCCATAACAACGAATGCGATCAAACCGAAAACAAAAATAAGGACTCAAGAGACGTTTTTTAGACTTTGAAGGCTTCTGGCTACCACCCTGCCCTTAGAAAACACAACCACTGCAGACTAAAGAGGCCCTGTGTCCTTCCCTTACATTAGTAAACAACATCAAATACACTAGTCTTTAACCAGAGGAAACTAAAGTACATCAAAATGTCCAATCGCATCATCCCCATCCATTATTCCCTTGATCCAGTGAGAGACTTCAGCAAGGTGGACGCATCCGAGATGTTTTCCTGTTGTATGAGAGGACAGGAAGTGCAGGGGAAGTGGGGAGGAAGTGAGAGGAAGTGTTCCTGGTGGAGGATGGTGGAAGGGTTGGACTGACAATAGAGAAAACAAAGACCCAGGGGAGGGCGGACATGAGAGTAGGCAAAGGGTGCGAGAGGTGTCTTTTGGGAGAGGTCTTCTCTCTCTTCAGCCTGGTTTGTGTGTGGAGAAGAGAAGAAGGTTTCTTCAGTGTTGCAAGGACTACAGAATAAATCAGCAGAATTTACAAGCCTGAGAGAGAGAGAGAGAGAGAGAGAGAGA
>JAZGTI010020538.1:0-10562 GCA_036877585.1 Botia kubotai | reverse complement strand
CACAATCGATTGACAGGAATAAAACATAACCGCACGTTGTTTGAAACGTTTGTTTTGCCTCCGTTATGTATAAACTATATATACATGTTTATATACAGTATATATATATGTGTGTGTGTGTGTGTGTATATATATATATATATATATATATATATTTGTGTGTATATATATATATGTATATACATATATACACATATGTATGTAAACAAAAACGCACTTTTTGAATCAAAAATCAAAAAAATTTTGTTTAGGTTTTATTGTTTTTTCATTGGTGCATTTAAACGGAGTGTGACGAAAACAAAATTAAAAATAGGAGGAAATTTGTTTATTATGCCAATGATAAGGTTTAAATATGCGATAAACTACTTATTTGTTCGTTATTTCGTTTGGAAAACAAAAACGAAAAAACTAATTATACGAAGGTTAACGGACCACCAATGTTAAATAAAGCATTTTCATTTTAATTTTTGCAAAATACTTGAAAAAGCTAGTGTGGCTAGAGAGCTTTTCTTAACAAAAATCATTGTTTTAAAATGTATCTGGATTAGTGTAGATGTAGCCTTAGAAACCAAAATAGAATCTCATAAGTGACTAAACTTGAGCAAGTCTGTTGACACTTGCTAATGCATGCTACACTTCTCATATCTCACTAACAGCCGATTTAAACATGAGCCAGTTGTTAATGTTGTTTATAGATTAATACTCTCATAAGCACAAAGAACTAGATAAAATTAATTTATCAATATGTCAACATTTACCTGGACTCCACCATCTTGTGTTAAACTTTTCATTGAGCTTGTCACAATGCATTCATTACCACACACAATGCATGTGATGGCCTTATCTGCAAAGGACATGCTGCCTTCGAATCAATTATCATATTTACATGAGGAGTGGACATAAACATTACCAATGTATGAAATGCTGGACTTACTTTAAGCTCCAAACGCTGTCTAGGTAGGCAGCTCACTATGATTTGAAAGGCAGTCACTTGCCCTCACACAAACACGCTGCTGTCCCCAATGAGATGAACTGTATTAAAAGCTCTCAGGACTCCTACAGTGCGGCCTGGGGTTCGGCTCCAGTAACACTTCTGTAATTGGGCTGATTTTTCCAGACACTATGTGACTTTAATAAGTTCCAGAGTGTGTTTGTGTGCAGCGATTTCCCTGCTGCAACTGAGAGTTCACAACATTTATCACCCCCGTATCCAGCAACACTCAGTTTAAAGCAGACTAATGCCTTCCTGTTAATGTGGCCCCTCTGTTGCCTGCACATCCTGGCCAACAAATACGCCTCTAATAGTTATCTATGAACCCCCTCACACCCTGTGAAAAGCCACATTCATTTCAACACTTTATCTAGTTCAGTGTAAATGGATAAATTGAAGCAGACCACAATTTTATCATGTTTACACAAGCTATCAGATGTAAAGTTAGGCTTGAGTAGAGCTCAGATTATTCTGGATTTATCCACTCTGACTTGGCCTGATGTCACTGTGAACTCATTACCGCACCTGTAATAGAAAATACAACCTTGCCACATGACTATGCCTGCTAATGACCCTCGGATTGATTTTTAATTAGTAACACTTTTAGATCAGGGCCAATCAAATTGGCCCTCTCTTGCATAACTAATCTGCAGCAGGGTGGTTATTTGGGAAAAGCGGAAAGAGGTTAAAGGTTTAAGATTGATCACATCCTGAGGAGACAATATGACTGATTTCACTAATCTTGTGAAATCCTGGACCTGATCCAGAAAAGCAGAAGAGAATGAAGTTTCCCCTGCTCCAAATAATATGTGCTTATTTAAAAGACAAGAGAGATGTGTTTGTGCTGCTGGTACAGTACATGATCTGTGCATAGCAAGATTTTGAAGGCTTCCAGGAAATTGAAGAAATCAGTTAAAGGCAGTTCCAGTGATGTATGTAGTTGGGAAGTGATGATTGCAGTATCCACCTCTTCTCCTGTGATTTTCTATGATGGCTTTCACTGCTTTGTGATATGTAAGAGGTGCTGTGTGTTTCTCTGGAGGTTGTTGAGATCAGGTTATCAATAAAAAAGGAGACTCAGTAAAACTCATTTTTTACAGTAATGAAGTAACAAATCCAATGAATAACTGCACTCTCAGAAACACAGGATGCTGTGTAGTGAATAGGCAATTAGAAATAGAGCTTGTTTTACATCTTTATAAATATTATAAGAAGTGGAGAATCTTCAGAAAGAGGTTTTTAGAAATACAGGTATACTTTGTGCTGTAAGATACTTGTATAAGGGCAAACCCACGCCTCATACGAGAACTTTGTTTGTGTGACCTTACAGTGTGTATTGTCTCTTGACAATACAGCTCAACTTGTACTTGTATTGCTAATTGTAAATATGGCTAATCTGAGTGTGTATGTATGTATGTATATATTGCACATTGTCTCTCTGTATAAACCTGTCTAAATGTAAATTGTCCCTGCACTGTCTGGAGCACGCTCCCAAGAATTTCACTCACCTAGGCACAAGTGCTGTGGTGATGTGACAATAGAAGTGATTTGATTTGATTTTGATTTGATTTGATTTTGACAGGAAACAGGAAATGTTCAGTGGTGAATCACTGTTAGAGAATGTCTTAACACAACCTAATTTAATAGTTAATTTAAAGCTGCCATTACCTTTACCTCTCTATCGCCAACTCTGTTTGAAACATAAAATTGCAAGTCACTTGCAGAGTCACTTAACGTCGATGTGAAGTGTAAATTTAAAACAGCTGCTGTAATAAGCTAGAAGTGTTGAACCATCAGCACCCGCACACGCGATTTAGTAGCTAGTATTCTTCTTTCGGTTTACATCCGACATAACCACATGACATTTCTTCTTCTTCTGGACAAAACTTTGGCACATAACTCGTCCCGCGTGGTTTGTCATAGACTCATGAAAGAGGTGTGAAATCGACCGGCTTATTGAGGATGGGTGTGCTATGACTTTTGTGAGCGATCAGTGTACAATGTTTAAGTGGGCAAAAAATTTCATAGACTTAACATTTGACTGAATGTTGTGACATATAGGGTTCATATCGCTCGGCTTAGCAAGCAGCAACAAATGGTGACATCACAACTTCGTAACTTCACAACTTCACCCTAGCAACCAACATGAATTAGCTATATCTTAGCACCAGAACATCATAGAGACATGGGAGTTGGCTCTTTTGATTCAAACACACATCCGTCTATTGGTTTTACCCTGTTAACAGTCTAGCTACACCATGTAATGAATAAGAATATATATATATATATATATAAGAATATATTCATAAAATGAATAAGCCATATCTCAGCAATAGACTATTGTAGAGACATGTGGGTGAGCTTATTTGACTCAGGCTTTAGGTATTGCCCTGGCAACTTCCTGACCACACCCTAGCAACCTCCTAACATCATGAATAAGCCACATTTTAGTATATCTATCATGCTAGCATTATGCTAAGTCACGCTAGCATCATGCTAACATCATGCTAAGTCATGCTAACATCATGTTAGCATCATGCTAAGTCATCCTAGCATCATGTTAAAACATGTTAGCATCATGTGCAATCATGTTAGCGAGTTTTGCCACAGCAAGGACCACTCACATTTTCTTCAGAAAATGTACCTATCTAGTTATAAACTTAACATTGCAAATTAACATTAATCTTAACATTAAAACAGCATTTTAAACACTCATTTGTAATGTACTTGGTTATTAATGGATTTTGTTAAAAAAAATGAATTGCAGTTTCAAACACGTAACCCTAAATGCAATGTCTCTGGAGGTCATTATGTTCTGTCGGGAGAACATGCTCAACTTTTTTCCGACACCAGTGTTTCTTCTGTGCTGTGGGTGTAATTGGGAACAGGTGCCTCTGGTCCAGCTGCCTCACCTGTCTATTTGACAGGTTATTTGCTATTGCCCTGGGCAACAGTGACAGGCCTTTGGATGGACTGCCATCACACATATAAGAGATCTGAAAATGATACAGTTCTATCAGAGCCACATAGTCTCACTGTTGTCTTTATATTCCCTCTGTGTGTGTGTGTGTGTGTGTGTGTGTGTGTGTGTGTGNGGGGGGGGGGGGGTTGAATATGTGGTTTACGAGGACACCGATGTGTATAATGACATGTGTATAATGTGTGTGTGAGATTACTGAGAATGAAAAATTGCCGCATCTGAAGTGAAGGGAAGCAGAAACTGTTGTTGGTCTTTTACTGAAGCCGGTTCAGATTAGGAGTGTCAGGCACAGACTCATCACCTGTTAACCACAGATGTGTGACTGGTGAGTGTCATTCCTCATGGCCCATCAGACGAAAACTGCTGAAATGTTAGTGGGGCTGATTTTCTCCATTACCCACAGACAGGAAAACGAAACTTCTGATTGTATTTGGTCATGTGGTGTCAATATTAAATGTAAAGTCTGTGAAAATGTTGCATTTACATTGAGCATGTGCACATCTCAGGGATTTTAAATCACAACAAGACAAACTGCCAGTCTGACCAAAATCATTGCTGAGATTTTAATGAAATTCACCTGAAATATCAAACACAATGAAACAATCATTAAACATCAGCCTGGTAACTAACCCCACACTGTTTGTGCTACTGACATGTGAAATCTCAAATCATATCACATATTGAGGAGAGGCGTGCCATCATTTTACCAGGTGATCTGCTATACAGTTTTTGCTTGGCAGGCAAAACAAATCCCACAGACTTACATTGAGGGAGGGATCTGAGCCATATCTATTACTATATACAATCTACCATATATCTATAGCTAGTGTATAATACAGATTTATAGGCTCCTAGAATTAAGAACACCCTAGAATCGCCCTGACAACCAACCACAACACCCTAGCATTGTGGATGCATGTTTTCCACAAGCAATCACTACTCTCATTTTTTTAGAAATGTAGGAGGTATAAATTATAAGAAATATAAGCTATAAGTGATAAGAACAGGCAGTGGGAGGGTTCTGCATCATTTTCATAAATTTTCATAAATCTCCTGAGATTACAGATGTATTAATCTGATGATGTGCATGCTGTGAGATTTACCCTTAATAAGACAAGAACAAGAAAATCATAAGAAATAATATTCTGATCATATATATATATATATATAGTACAATATTTGTAGGACACCTGAGATGTTTTAAATCATGAGTAGTGCATTACAAATAAATACAAATTCCTACCATTTTTTCCTTAAATGAGGCTGAAATATTTTGGCATTTTAGTACTGTAAAACAGAAAAGAAAATAGTCACATCTATATAATCCTGTTTTTGTATAAGAATAAATAACACTTGCATATATACAAATACACCATGGTGTACGCATTTTTACTATATATTTTTATATATATTTAATTATATTTTAATTATATTTAATTCCCTATATTTTTGTGCCATGTGGTGGATCTCTGTGCTGTAAAATCATAGCTGGAACACCTGGGCTGAGGTCATGTGACTGTGTTGCCAGGGCAATAAGAACAATAGGAGTTCACGCAGAGCCCATTTGTTATTATGCGTTGATTCTCACCCACAAAGTGTCCAGCATCCCCTGAGTGTCATTAGTGGGCAGTGAGCCATTGACCTCTGTTGAATACTGGAACCTTTATGTGAAGTAATCAAGGTAGAGCCATTGATTGTGTGTTTTCCAGCAAGGGGGAAAAATACTTTATTAGTACACAACCTGTAACCAACCAGCCTTTTTAATTATTCAACACCAAAGCCTATTTGTTTTTGTAGCTATCACCTTGTGATGTGAGTTTTTAAGATTGTTTTACACGTGGTTCGATTGTTTGCTTTTGAGCTGTTTTGAGCTGAACAGCAAGACATCGGTTTCATCAATATGAGTACTGCACTGAAAGACCAGCTCAATTAAGCTTGCATGAATCCCAGTGCTGGTCTAAGCTGGTTTCTCCTGGATTGGTGTTTGTAAAGCTGGTGAAACAGTAAATGTAAATGCTGTTCACCAGTTAAATTTAACTGATAAGGCTGATCATCCATCATGGTCTTTCTGATGTAGCTGGTTAACCAAAGGTTGTTCTGCTGGCTAAACAAGTTAAGCAACCTTGTGGAACTCCAGCATAGATACATTATAAGTGATCTAAAGAACTCCTGCTGTTGTTTAAAGTAAAATATATAAAGACAAGCAGAACTGAGAAATGCATTGATGCATAGATGTAAATTATATGTCAGATCACTTTAGGGAGATAGTCTGGATTACTTTTATACTAATTGCAAACAGTACAAGAGTACCAAGAGCTGTTGCCCAGATCAAGCAGGTTTGTAAAACCTGTGGAGAGGTACAGTATCTATAACAATCTCAATCTTCTCAAAAGCTGTACACAACCTGCATGTTTCTTCATGGCCACACAGGTCTGTATACAGGTTTTTTGAGCCAATCACTTGAGCAGTAAATGCCATGTGACTCAGAGCAGCAGGAAAAAAACAGCTGATTGGCTGATGGCACCACTAGAGGGTGCAAAGTTCTAAGCCCTTCTGAACTGCCTAAGCTGTGAGGTCAAAGGCAGATATTTTTTACCAACACTGGTTAACTGGGCTGTGCTAGTGTAGTGGCATAACCTTAAGTGTTCTTTTGTATGTATTGTTTTTATTATTATTATTAGTTATCATTTATTTAACATACAAGTAAGATGAGTGATCACAATCATTGCAGTTTATGTTTATCTAATGTTTATATGTAAATTCCAAGTGTTTGTTTGATGTATTTGTGTTTTAAATCGATAAATCGACACACCTGGGACTGAAATGCGACCAACTCAGCAGCACAAGCATTCTATCATTGCAAAATGATAGAATGTTTGATGTAAGAAATTGTAATTACAATGCATTCACAACGATGCTTTCTAAAAAGAGTTGAGTAACATGTTTATTAAGGCACTTTGGTTCTGTAGCATTCTGCCATTAATAAATGACTGCTGATGTGTTGATGAAGACAGTTTACATTCATGTAGTTATATAGCCTACTTAAAGATACTTACAGTGCTAATACACAGAATGTGTATGTTTATTAAGTATTATTGCCTGATTAATGTTTTGTTAAGGTCAGTAAGTCACAATCTTTATATGGTGAAACCGACTGTTCTGATTTTCTTTGTACTAAAACTTCATTCATATATGACGTCAAACTGCCAGTCATTTTAACAAAATGTATGACTTCTAATTTCTTGTTGTGTCTATTATTTTACAGAGTGTGACAGTAATAAAAACAAATGTGCCACCAGAAAGCTGTGTCTCCTCTGTGTGTGCAACCACTGACCCAGACCACCTTTTTATGTTGCTACGGATTTGGTTTTACAGATGGTGGTTTGTAAAACCACTTTTACACCAACCAAGCAACTCAAATTCTGACATCAAACAGCCTCAAGTACATAAAATATAATGTGAAAGTTCCACAAGCAATCAAACAAAAAAACATAAAATATAATGTGAAAGTTCCACAAGCAATCAAACAAAAAAACAAAACAATCCAAACATGTTGTTTCAAAGCCTTCACTGATGAGACGGAATATTATGATACACAGAGCAGCTGTCCGAAATCACAAAATCAATTCAGCTGCTTGCCTTATTTGATGATGAAATAACCTCTTCCCCTTTACTTGATTGCATGTGGTTATTGGAAGATGAAAATATAGCACAAGTAATTACAAACCCCATCCATAAAGCACTTAAATGGCAATGCTGTTGGCCAAAAGCTGAGTCTATCGCCGAATTTCCCAAAGCTTAGCATTGTGATGATGAGTGATGGTATTTTTTAACCCTCTGAATTTCTCAGGAAGCAGAGTTTTGGCAGCTCTTATTGAAAGGCAAACGGGTAGGCAAGAAATTAAACCCTAAGTCGGTGCTGAGGATGAGCCCAACCGCTCGACTGAGGCAGCAAAATGAAAAATTGCTCCTCCACGATTTCAATTAATCAGTTGTATTTGGCATAATTCTGTTTGACGTTGGCAGAAGAAACGTCCTCTGGGAGGGGCTGTCCTCTGACTAGCCGTGCTCCTTTTACGAAAGTGTGTGCTCGTCATATTAAGCATATGTTTATCAACGGTTTCAGCTGAGGTGGAGTTGATTATGTAGGCCACACAGCACTGGACATGATTAACCTTCCAGTGATTCTCCCACGTACAATGCTGGACACAAACACCCCCACGCCCCTCTGTGATAAATTAAACAATGGAGGAATCCAATGGTCCAGCAATTACCAAACACCTTGAACACACTCACATTTTTCAGCTCTGTCAGGAGCTTGTCTTGTGCGGTGGGTTTTTGCCTGATCTCCAGCGGCTCCTTGCTTTTCCTAACTTTGTTTTTCTGATGGAGATTAGATCTGCCATCCCATTACAGATTCATTTTTCTAATTTTTCATGTCTGCACCGCACCCCATCTGTGGCTGGCTGATAATTGTGAGGACCAGCCCTGGCGATTAGCATCAGCAGAATTAATTACAGCCACCATTAGGGCTGCAGGTTGCATTTTGTGATCAAGAGAAATTAACTTCCTCCCAAGCCACTAAATCATCTCACCTTTGGCTCCTTTGACAGAGGCACGCCAGACTCTCACCTCCTAAACACAACACCAAACACACACAAACATACACACAGGACCTCACACTTGGCGCAGTACAGCCAAACACACTCACTAAATGCTACACGTGAGCCTAGAGGGGATTAGAGTCATCCTTGTGTGCATTGACTCTGGCACACTGCATTCAGGGTGAGAGAAGCAAGTTGGGAGCAAGTTGGACCCCTCTGCAATTTGGGAGCAGGGCCCGGTTGTCATGGACACAAAGGGTGATGTTTGTATTTATGAGCTAGGCTCTGACAGACACCAGCATTTAGTGAAGTTTGCCTGTGTGAAACTTTGTTTTTGTGTTGTCATTGGTTGCCAGGGCAGTGATATGGAGTTCCTGTATAATTCCTGTGAGGTTACTGACACAGGCCAAAATATCCCATCCTAAAGCACCCTAGGACTGGTCATGTACGGACTGATACATGACCAGTCCATGAAGACCAATTTCCACACGAAAATAACGTTTTGCCACAGATAGTTTATTAGTTGTGAATGCTCAACATTATTCTGTGCTATTAGTCTCAATATAGAGCTGCATCACACATATTCATGATAACATGTCATCACACACACACAAAGGTGTAGAGAATTAAACCAGTGCCAGTATTACACTGCAGGTGTGAAGAGAGGACAGACAGAATAACAGAAACACTCTCAAAGCAGTGCTTTTGAAAACACTGGTTTGTGAACAATTATTTGTAGCACAGATTTTTTTCCCAATAGCCTGCAGACCACTGGTTGCCTTTTCGTTAACCATTTTTGCTAATGTTTGACATGAAAGAGTGCAGAAATAAACACATAATGAATCCTGGGTTAAGATTGGCAAGACTAATAACGATGTGAGAATATCACAAAGCTAATGAAGTGCAGATCTTTGTCTTCTGAGTGTTTTACAATTAATTGGCATGATGTCATACTACTTCAGAGCTGGAAAGGTGGAGTTTAGCTGGAGTGGGACAATGGAATTGCATTTGGAAATTACATTACAGCATATATATATTACAGCATATCATTTGTTCAGATTGTTTGTGTAGAAGTTTTATATAGGATTTATCAGATTAAATAAATATTAGTTTCATACTGTTTTATGCTGTCTATCAAAACACTTTTAATAAGTTACAAATATGGAAGGAAATGTTGTGATGTTTGTGGTATTAACATTTTTTAGTTCATACAGTAAAAAGAATGACCTTTTTAATAAATTGTATATCATTATGATGAATGATATACAATTTATTAAATGTTCATCAAATGTTAATACAGAGCAATATCTTTATTTGGACACCTTAAAACAGCCTGATATTCCAGCCATTTTGTTCATGATGAGCAATCATCCAATGACTCTCATGGGATGGATCCCAACAGCAGTGTGGATTACCAGCCATTTGTAACAGTGGACCACAGAAGTGTTGGTCAGAGGCATTCACTGGCTTTTTCCAAACATAAATCTGTCTGAATTGTGAAATAAACCATGCTATTTTTGGGGGGGTTTGTGCTTTTTAATCATATGTTTTTTTGTGTTGCCACTGGATGCAGAGGAGCTTTAAAAGAAGCTGGTCCAAAGATTTTTACTGGTCTAGATTTGATAAGGTCATGACACAAAGTTTCTTGAGACTGAAACAGAGAAATGTTCATTCTGTTGTGCTTTGATTTTCAGTCTGTACATCTGTACATAATTCTGCAATCATCCTGTTCAGGAGCTTTTGACCACAGCTTTGAACTTGCCAAAGAGCTAGTTCAGCTAGATATTTTGAGCCCCATATAACTATATGCTTTAATATCCAAATTACTCCTGAACCACCCCACACCCCACCACAGGTGTCCTTTCGCAGAAACCTATGCTCGCTCTCACCCGCTAGACTATCCGCTATGGTCTCATCTGCACTCCCTCCATCTAACAAACTCTCCTCACTTGATACTGACAGCACTACTAACACACTCTGCTCTACT
>JAZGTI010020537.1:0-10563 GCA_036877585.1 Botia kubotai | reverse complement strand
CCAGCGATAACCCCACATGCTCCAATAGACTGAGCTGTGGGGCTCATGTGGGTGACACAAATTTGAATTTGGCTTGTGTCATTTTATTTTCTCATAGCTCACTCCTTTCACAAATCATTTCCTGTCTGTTCTCCGGTACCCTGTCATTAAAGTGGCAAAAAGCCAAAGACAATTATCTGAACATCAAAGACTGCAAGCAAGTCTGATTGGACAGCGAATTAAAGTAACAAACTATAAATGCAGTCGCAAAAAACATAGTCAGCCTAGACCGAGCAACCATTGAGTCACTTTTAGAAAATACTGTAGGCTGCAAATGACATACTCATGGTTACTTTGAGTCTATTATGGTACAATACAGCTAGACCTACTTGTTTAGACTTTCCTATGTCTACATGCCCCCAACATGGGGAAACTCAAAGTAAAGGTCAAACACTTCAGTTTACCACAGAACTTATAGGAAGTCACCCTGGCTAAGAGTATCAAACTCCTGAGTGAAATTACCAATTACAGTTTTCTATTATATACATGAGCCATTAAAACAGACTTTAGCTCTGCTCACCAGATCTACAGAAAAATGACAATCAGCGTATGAATGTTTTCTGTCTTAATTAAATGGCACACATTGAAACAATGCACAAGTAAACATACTTTCAAGTTTTACCTTCTGTAAAAAGGCCTAACCACAGAGTGAATCAATTCGAATGAAATTCTGCACAGTTATAAGACGTCAATGCAAAGATGCATCGCTAATCATTCGCTTTAAAGAAAACCCCAGTGGGGGTTGGGAACACTTCTTCAGTTTAAGGGTTACAAGACATTGAGAAAAACCTGGCTACCTCAGTTTATATTACACAAATACCATCACTGTACTTGTTATATTGCCAAGAAGCAGCATTAAATTTCCAGGTATAATTTACAGTGCTGCAATAAATCCATAACAAGCAATCAAATTCCTATTCAGCATTATTCTACCAAAAACAGCTTTTTATGTAAACTACCTGCAATGGCAGGTTTCTTAAAGTATAAACGAACTAATAGCAGTTTGAAACTGAAAATAATCTCAATTATCTTCTGTTGAAACATTTGGGTTTTTTAAAAGCTGCTTGTAAGTGACTCATTCAATGCGAGAACTGTAGAAAGTACATGTAAGCCTTCAGCTTCTGTTATTCCAAATGGAGAAATATTTAGGCAAAGTATAAAATAAACATTTGACTACATAGTTTCTTTACCACGGTTCAGCGAGTAGTTTTGGAAGAGCAGGAACATTTTTTTTTCAAATAGAATCGTGAATGTGGGGCAGCAGAAACTGAGACCAAGTTTAACATATACTATGGCGAAAAGCTTTTGTGTTCATTGTGTTCTTGCGATGCTTGTTTTGACAGTGTAGATTTCAGTGTGTATGACTACTAATACCTTCAGTTAATAAACACTGTTTTCTGATGGCTTTTAACACCACAAAGATCACACCCACAGATCTATAAAAGCTTTTCTCATGACACTTCTATTGCTATTCTAACCATCTTTATTAAACACAGGCTCAGGAAATGCAATTTTAAGTGACCTACAGCAGGTGCTTTTGGCCCACAGAACACCATCTATAATCTATACAAACACAGCCCGATCTGGGCTGCAGGGAGGTCTGGATCTGTGCAGTCCAGCGCCAGTCTGCAGATGTTCTCTGCTTTACAAAAGCAGTTATTGCGTTTTTCCCAGAGTTCTTTCTCATGGCTCACAGCGAACCTTCTTGAAACCGGGGAGCGTGACCTTGCCTTTCTTTTTGAGGTCACCATCTGAGCCCACGTTCATGCGCTGAATCAGCATCTTCTCGTAGAGCAAGGGGTGGTACGCACCCACGGTGCAAGCCGCGTCATAGTAACGCTCGTGATAGTGGCACAGGTCGGTCTGTCGTAGTGAAGGAATGTACTCATACACGTGGACCTCTTCACACATGGACATCATTACTAAGATACCTGAAAAACACACAAAACACCGAACCAAGTCACCAAACCAGTTCATAAAAGATCATACATGAGTACATAACATCTGCCAATTGATTCACTTATAACTTTAAGACAGGCCAATTATGTCATCCGATATGTGGGCATTTTAAAATTGGTTTCTGTACACTTGTCCTGTGTCTGTTTGGTACGGTACACTGTTTTGTTTTTAATTTTGTATACTAATTTACTAATTTTGTATTTAGGGGTCAAGCCCCCTTTTAAACCGTCTTATTATTATTCTTCCACTGCTGCTTCTTCCTCTTTTCCTTCTTCTGCTCTTGAAGTCTATGGCAGCCCATAAAACCGTACATAGAAAAGTTATGAAAGTTGGCACACTGATAGAGGCCAGTATAAACATTAACCACACCAATTTTGGAGTCCCTAAATCAATTCCTCTAGCGCCACCAACTGTCCAAACTTTCATTTACGTTTGTGCTCATAACTTTTGGCCCATAAGGGCTAGAAACAAAATTCCTCTGATTCCTTGGCTTATGCCGAGTCGAATGTACCCTATGACGTCATTTTCAGTCATGAAAATGTTTCTGCCATTTTGAATTTTTTTTCTTGTACAGCGCATTAAAAATTTAATGATGAGCACACAATAAAGGGTATAAGACTGTATCTTGACAACGCTTTGGTATATTGACACAACACTTTGTAGGTGTCATTATCGCAACATCCTGGCCACATTAAAACATAAAACATAAATTTGTGACAGCTCCTACTGTTTTTGGTCCTACTGGCCAAAAATTATAAATCACTTTCTTGTGCTTTAATGGGTTTTACCCATGTTTTCTTAAATAATTTTTTCTAATCTTATTTTTCTTAATCTCATTGCTCGAGCATCAAATGCTTCCAATAGTGCAGCTCATGGGCTTGACCCCGTCATTGCTGCTTGCAGCTATATTTTGGTCATGTTTCTGTTAGTCTTGTTCTAGTTCTGTTTTCTGTTGTAGATATCTGTGTCGCTTCACCCTAATTGTGTATCTTGATCCATTATTAGTTTGTATGTATGTTTATATATTTTCTGGTCATTCCCATTCATACCACCTTTTGGATGTATTAAAAGCTTAGACTTTGCATTTGGATCCTTGCAATTTCTGTCTCATTTTCTACCATTAAATTCCAATTTCATGAGTTGCTAAAATAACCGACAACAAAGACATTTTCAGTGGTATTGAGGCTAATGTGCTCCATTAGCAATAAACAACATTCACTACACATTTTAGTGTGGATACTCAAAGTGAGAGAAATTGTAGGTTTGGGATTTACTTTACTCATTGGGAACTGATGTAATGTTTTTCTACATGTGACATTGAAAAGTAGGGGCTGTAAAAACAGAGACTGGGGACATCCGACAAAAGAAATCTGGTTTCAGAGGTGAAACAAGATCAATTATTCTGCTAAATAATTACAAAAATACCATTTTTCTTTTAAGTTCTACAGGTGTTTTCGGCTCTTGTTTGGCTGTCAGAGACCATCAGTGCAGAACAGTCAATCCCTTATGCCCTCAAAGATCACAGTCATTGAGCTTCATCGCAGAGTCTACAGCAACACAGTCGCCTGCAGTGCCCAGGTCCCCACTGACAACCACAATCACGACTGCAGCACTGCTGTCACAGAGAAAACCAACCCCCGACAGGTCACCACTTAAACAGGACTATCACAGCCCAGCGGTTCTACATCAGTACTGCCTTGCTATTTGCTGCATATACTGTGAGCATCTCTGCCATCATCATGTTGGGAAAACTTGCGTCACCACATCGACAGTGCTGACAACGGTCAGGCTTCCTCTGCTTTGCTGAATGCAGCTCTCAAATCTCCAATTCCTCGATTTTATGTTTGTTCTCATACACCTGTGTTCTCTGTTGAAGAACTAGTTTTGAATATACAATCATCACATACTGCATTGAACAGATTTTTCTTTGTAGCAAAAATGTATGTAAGTAATCAAAACAGGTAAAACAGGTAAAATGTTACTATTTTGCAGCTTAGGCAGAAAACCCCATGATAACATTTATTTGATATCAAAGAAAGAGCTCTGTTTTCTTCTCCATTATATTATTTTGTGTATTAGATCAAATTTCCAAAATTGCAACTGAAGTATGATTTGTGCAACAAATATCATTTGTTCCAACATTTGCCAGTTTTGTGTGGCGAGTTTTATCACTGTCTGTGTTGGAGACATTTGGAAGAGTGTTCTACAATACAGAATAAGGCAAAATAATACCAACGGATCCAGTTTACTTCACAGCTGTGAAGACAGTTTTCAGGTACAGTGCAATAAGAGGTGTCTCTCTTAGGGTGCACAGATCTTAACAGACAGACCCTCTGATGAATAATGCATCGATTTCACCTGGGATTTGGTGTAGGGAATTCTCAAGTCATATGAAAGGGAACAAAAGAAATTTTCCATTTGAAACTTGGATCTCTGAAGACTTGAGGGTTATGAACTACGTTTTCAAGAATACTTAGAAGATTGTGTATCGAGAAGAGCCAAACATGCACCCAGGACAATGTGAGCATTTCTGTGTCTATGTGTGTCTGTCTGTAAGAGTAAAAAAACCCAGTTGTAATTTTCATGACATTACAAGAATACTATTTGCTTGCTGACTTGTTTGTTTTTCCATTTGTGTAAATCAATCTATAAATAGAGGTGCAGCAATTTATCTCAGAAGAACCATCTCTCAAAGTTTGGTTTGTTCAAAAATTACAAAGTTTGTGATTTTTATGAATGAGGAGGCATAAATGGTTCTTACACGATTCTGTTTTTTTTGTGTGCAGTTTTGTGTAACACGGCATTACACAGCAATTATTAATCACACAGATGGAATTCTTTTAATACCAGTATCCATAACTAGCTTTCCACTGTAGAAAAGAACCAAGCCTTTACATGCCACGCCAGCTCTTCTTTAGATTTTTATTACCATATAAACAGGGTCCACATCTGTGAGGACAGCCTATTTGAGTTTGTGACCACACACGACTGATGCAGAGCAAGCAGAGCAGTGTATTTTTTACCTTTTGAATTTTCTGCAATGCATCCTAGAACAGTATTAAAAGTGCAACTAGGGAATAGTTAAGCTTACCTTAATGGCAAATTGTGTAACTTCTGCACCACTAGCATCACCAAACAGAATTTCAAATCGTGGTTCTGAATAGCTTGGCCGGGCACAACACTGGCGGGACTAATGACTTGTAACAACAGAAGACCAGCATTTGCAATGTTTCATGAATGTGGGTGGCCACTGACAAGATCTTTTGCAGCAATTTACGTTTTTATGGTAACAGCGACATCTCTGATGGTAGGACTGTCTTGAAATGTTCATACATGTTTATACTCTGTTGTGTTTGGTGCAAACTTTGCATGTGCATAGCTTACCTATGAACCCTGAGGAGGGAGGGTTGGGCTGAATGTTCTCCAGATGGTTACCCTGGATCACATCCCATAACTGCCAGATGTATTTTGGGTGCAGGATATAGAAAGGCTGAGCAGGGAACTGAATCCTGTGCTCCATATATGGTGTGAACAGGTTGTAATCTGGATTTGAGTACCACTACAAAAAAAAAATATTATGACACAAATTGTTAAATAACTACCAATGCAATACCTGTAGTTCTCAACCAGGGACAAAGGTGGAACATTTAATTTGGCTGTCAGTACTGGCTCCTTGAAATGAAAATGGCTTTTTAGAAACCAATAAATCTAAGTGGGTTTCTCTAAAACACATTAAAATGTACCAATTGTCAATTTTAAAGCCTTTTTATTGAAGCTTCAGTCCTCTTCCTTCACCTCATGTCCTTTAAAAATCTGAAAATGTTCCTTTTATCAGTCATTAGTATTTATTCCTTTATTATTACATTAATGTCAATGTCACATGTGTGTGTCGAGGGGAAAACTGCATTAGTGATGAGCATTCACATAGAGAGGCAATGTTCTCTAGCATAGCACAGAGCCTCAACACAGCTCTCACAACCACATTTCACTAGCCTACTGGTTATTCCTTGGCAGAAAGCAGAAGACATCTGCTTTAATGTTCCCACTTAACCTGCACACATTCACAATGAACAAGTTAACAAGCAGAACACTTACATGAATGATCTAAAGTACTAATAATGTGTAGTGCAGCCTTTTGATGTAAGGAGGAGTGGGAGACAGTACTATTACAACTGTGTCCGAATGTATTTTGTCTTTACATGGAAAGATCAGTTAGTGTTTACTCATTTTCCCAGTACTATCGCCCAGAAATTTTATCAAATACTTACTCATTCCATTTATATTTTCCAAACTGAGTGCACATCAGTAATGTTCAATAAATACACATCATGAATTAACAGCTGTACAATAACACAGGAAGTTCAGTAATGCACTTATGGAGTTAACCCATAAAAGCTGATCTTAATAAATACAAATACAAACAGGGCACCTGGATTTCCCAGAAAAATTATACTCTACATGTTTGTGCCTCTACATAAACAGGAATTTATCAGGTCAAAGTGCCCACTGTGTTCAACAATTAATATTCATCCTAATATTCACAAAAGCTCCACAGGATATTAATTATTGGCTCTTACGCAAAGTGACACACTACTGTGGAAGACATGTAGAGAAATGAAAGAGGGAAGAGAAAATTGATTGGATGCAATACACCATTATGCTCAGCTGTACTTTATGACCCTCTCTCTTCTTCAGACACTAATTAAAAGCCCTGCATACTAACTGGCCTTCGAATGGTTTTTTTTCCAGTTTTCCAGCATGATCATCACATTTTCATCACGCAATCATCATGGCCCTGTACACATCATGTCAGGGATATGCTATTATGCCTTAAGGTGTAGAAATAAATTAGTTGTCAAACATCACAGCAACGCTGCATAGAACACCAACTCTATGTAATTATGTAGAGCAAAGCGTGATGGGATTGGGGCCAACAGAAACTGTTATAATGAAGCCAACAGTTATAAAGAAGTTCCAATAAGGTAAGGACACAAAAAACATCATATCTTTCCTCCCCTGGCACCTGGGCCTGTGGTCCACATGTTTTGGCAGAATCATTTAAACCAGACAAATGAGCTTAACCGTTCAGAAAGGGCCACATGACCTAATTTCTGTACATGTGCAGGCAAAAATATAAATGAATTACAATTCCAAATAATATCTTAGTCACCTATCAGATACCACATTCACTTTGAAATATTACTGTTAATTATTAAAAAACTTAAATGAATTTGCAGGTAGAACAGCTGTGTGGTCAGTACTCACTTTGTGCAAGTTGAGCGTATATGGCGCAGGGTCCCACGCCACCAGTGTTACATTCTTATACAATGAGCTTGTGTTGAACTGGTGCTTGGGATTTGCCAGAATCTGACCAAAAAACAAAAGATGATATGTTAGTTTCAATGGAACAACAAAGACAGGTAAAGAGGCCCAAGGCCAGTGCAATGAAATTAATGGAATGGAGGTTTGACCAGCATAAACAATAAAATAATCTTTGGAAACTAGTAATTTCACCACCTAAATGTTGGGCAGTTTTTTGGGGTAAACCTTTGATTTAAGTATCTCAGTATATCACACAACAAACTCAAGAATGAAACATGTTAGAAAGTCTCTGTTTTAGTTTACCCAGCACTAGGTCGTGATGACTCACAGCACTAATTGTAAAAACAGATACAATCGAGCACATGAATTGGGTGGGTGTTCAAACGTGACACTGTGTCTGGGTACACAGGAAGTCACAACACTACCTGTGCAAACATCAAACGCAGCTCACCTGAGAGTTGATGATGCGTACGGTGGTTTTATTTCCGACGTCACTCTCATAACCATCAGTGGGAGCTGTATTAAACCGCAGAACTGCATCATGGGAGTCTGGAAATACACAAATGGAACCTTTATGAAGTAACGTCTAGGATTGAACTGTAATTAAATGACTAAAACAACGATCTGAACAACAAATACATTTTACTCTTGCCCAACCTTAGGGAAGAATAACACAGACAAACAAACATCCTAAGAGGCACAGAGGCTTCAAACTGCAAATGTGATCAAAATTATTGTATTTATTAATTTATTTTTACAAAATGGAGCAAAACGGATATAATAAAGAAGGACTCATGAATTCATGATTTATCATTATCAAACCCTGCAACTATAATGGCTCTTACCTCAATAATGTACAGAGTGCAGGCTATATTATGAATTCCTGGAAACACGCTGGCAAGAAACCATTAAATTTATAGGCATGTTCCTTAGAATTATTTACATTTACACTTGACAGACGCTTTTATCCAAAGCGACTTACAGGGCATTCAAGATATTCATTTTAACACTGTGTTTCCAGGAAAATGAACCCCGGATCATTCCAGCTAACTGAACTGAACCCTCTTCCAGCTGAGCTAAAGAATAACACTACACAAACCTTCAATCTTTCAAATAACTGCTTGACATGCCACTCAGTCAAACTAAGGTTACACAACTGAGAACAAAGTACAGAGTACAAAGCAGCAAAGCTCAAATCTCCAATCAGGCTTTTGTAAATTTGCTTGTAAATTTTTCAATGAATAATGAATTAAATTCGGGTCTGTTCCTCACACAAAGCTATCACATGGCTTCAGAAAACTCGGAAAACAGCAAGTCTTTCATCCGTTTTTGTTGACTTGACAACATCTGTCATCTGTCTCCCATTCACTTTTACTGTATAGAAAAGACCAGCACAACATTTTGTGAAAGAAATAAAAAAAGTAAATAATTTGAAAAGGGTTTGATTCTTGACAGCCCAGATTCCTGTTTACTTACAGTAGAGCATCTAATTTATTCTTCCTCTTCAGATCTATTGAAGAAAGTTATAAAGGTTTGGAATAACAGTTCATATTTTGGTGAACTATTTCATTAACAACAACACATTTACTCAAGAAATGCAGCACTTTTCAGACTACATAAAAGCCATACAAAGTCCACAAGTGCAATCAATCTGTGATATATAACAACAGTGCTCTCTAGTGGATGATATGTTTACTGCAATAAAATAGCGTACTAACCACACAAATACTGCAGAGAGAGACAGAGAGAGGTGACATTGCACACATAATTGTATGCAGCCTAGCTGCCATTGCTTGGGCAATACAAATGTACAGTTTTTGTCATGCCAGTAAAGCACACCGAAATTGAAATTGAGAAAGAAAGAGAGAGAGAGAGCGATAGGGAGAGGAAGAGAAAAAAGGGGGAGAAATTAAAATTCATGATGAGATGTTTTCTCTCGATGTGTATGACAATGACTGATCTCAATCCCTGGGCAGACACATCCATCTCTCAGTTCAGCTGACATACTGTTTATTGGCTTTCATCAACTTGCAACTTTTTTAAAGCAGTAAATGGGAGTTTGACATTGAGCATGTCCCCACAATTCTGAGACATCAATCTGAGAGACATCAATCATCAATCAGAGAACATCAGTCACAAAAAAGATACAGAGCGTGCAAGAGACAAAGCAGGAAATAATGTAGACCCAGAGTGTGAAAAGACAAAATGGTAAAACAGAAGCAAGCCATAAAACCCATTACTAATGGTTACATCACACATTGTGTGCAATAGGGGGCTGAAAAAGGTTTTAAAATATTAGGCAAAATGTTATTTGATATTATTTCAAATTTAATATAATGTTTTGCATTCAAAGTTATATAATCAATAATTGGAGTGGAAAAATTGCTTGCATTTGTTTAGTTATCTACAAATAAAATTTGTATGTCAATGGTTCTTTGTTTTAAACTAGAAAATTGAACAAGGTGTGTGTGTGTGTATGTGAAAGAAAGAGAAAGAGAGAGAGAGAAAGAGAGAGAGAGAGAAAGAGAGAGAGAGAGAGAGAGCGAGAGAGAAAGACAGACCCACGTACATACACTTAATTACCACAAGGTGGCAGATGAAGACAAACAACTACCATAGCAGGTACCTTTTAACCGAAGTCAAAGGCACAGCTGGGAGATAGCTCTCTCATAAACCTGCAGTGGTAGTATGTAAATCCTCATAAGAAATATGAACATGATAAACAACATGTACTCTGGTGTTGTAGACTAGTATTTTCTGTACAATAACATCATAAGCAATCAGGTCTGAGAATACAGTATAGTAGAGGATTTAGAATTGTTTAGACACTGACATTCAAGAAAACATAAAGCTACATCAAGTACACGGACAGGATTACATGAACAGATGGAATTATTACAGGTGAGCAATGAGGAAGTATGGACTTGTATATTCCTAGACCTGAGCCTCAATTATGCATACCAGATGTACCAATTTTTGGTTCTTGTCTTCACGCACAGTGCCAAGTTTTCCTGAAAGAAAATACTTAACAGGTTTGGCAGATCTACTCTTGGCTGTGCTGTGGTATTCCTGGCTTCCATGCTTGTCCTTGAGTATTTTTAGAGGACACACTAGGTTGGCACAGCTAAAGTGAAATGTTTAAACAAGACAAGCACAATTTAATAGACAGGATAAAGAGGCTTCAGACAAAAGTTACCTGACCAAAACTGGCATCTGTCTGGACTGAAATCTTAGGAAAATCAA
>JAZGTI010020536.1:0-10563 GCA_036877585.1 Botia kubotai | reverse complement strand
CAACCGTGCAGCTGATGCGCTCTCACGGCAGCTGTCGGGCCCAGGGGAATGGCGGCTCCATCCCCAGGTGGTCCAGCTGATCTGGAGTCGATTCGAGGAAGCTCAGGTGGACCTGTTCGCTTCCCGCGAGTCCTCCCACTGCCCGCTGTTTTACTCCCGATCCGAGGCTCCTCTCGGGATAGACGCGCTGGCACACAGCTGGCCCCGGGGCCTACGCAAGTATGCGTTTCCCCCAGTGAGCCTCCTTGCACAGACCCTGTGCAAGGTCAGGGAGGACAAGGAGCAGGTCTTGCTGGTTGCGCCTTTCTGGCCCACCCGGACCTGGTTTTCGGACTTGGCGCTCCTTGCGACAGCCACTCCCTGGAAGATTCCCCTGAGGAAGGACCTTCCCCGACCTCTGGGACTTAGGCAGTTTGGGGAGCTTCAGGAGCCCTTCAGGGAACGGGGGTTACATATGTAACCAAGACGTTCCCGTCAATACACATAGGTTTAAATAACAATGTAACAGCACGTGGTTAGACAAATAAACATGAAACATGTTGTGGGTACCTTCATTGTTGATTTTAAACAGCATATCTGTTATTTATAAATTTAAATGAACTTCTTTTTTGTGAAACATTTTGCTTGAGCTAGGTGTGCTTGTGATATATTTTTTAAATATCACTTGGTTTAAGGTGCAATGACATTCATACATTTTTAAGGGTGGCATCATTTTGGATGACTAAATCTTGGTAACTCGTGTTTTTTTTTTTGGCTGTAGGTGAACAGGATTAAGATCCCAAAGCAGATCAATGAGTTTGTAGAGATGAAGACGGAATCTGGCAGCGTTGTCTCAAAAATCATCTTCAGAGTCAAGACTGAACTTCATGGGGTGAACTTTAATAAAAATGACTAAGTACATTTTATGTGATAATTTATATAACTTATAGTGTATCTGTGATAGATTTAATGGGAAAAGTAAAAACACTTTCTCTGTCCTTTCAGATTTGGCTGACTTTCTTGAAGTGTTTTCATTATCCAGTGAAAGATGTTACAGTAAAACTGGCTACTGTATGGTTTACATTGTCCTTTGGGTGAGTCCTTCCTTAATGTAACTACGGATCACAGAAACGTAAGCACATATTTCATATGTATCTGCTGCAGGGTATAATAGAGAATTAGATATTTTTCTCTGTTTACACTTTTATTATTTCACCCAAAAATGAAAATAATCCCATTATTTACTTAATCTCATGTTCAGGTTCTACAAATTTTAGGTTCTCTGAAGCCTTATAATAGCTGTTTGTGATAAAATCATGAAATCATTTGCTTGTCACTTTGGATAAACGTGTCTGCTGAATGATTAAATGTAAATGTAACGTAAATGGAAATATTTCCCTCCACTATATATTGGGCTAGTGATTTTGAATAAATACTATTAAACAACCATATGTTTATGCTAGCTCATGCAAAAATGCCTTTAAAGATCGCTAACGCTCCTGCAGGTATTATGGCCTATCCATATGGTTCCCTGATGTCATCAAACACCTTCAGGCTAATGAATATGCCTCCAAAGTACAAAGACATGCTAATGAACGCATTGAAGACTTCACTTTCAATTTTACCCTGGAGAACCAGATACACATTAACAGTTTATTTGTCAAGGACAGGTGACTTTTTCAAACCCTTATGTAACAGAAATATTTTGGTAATGTGCTAATTTAAATTGTTTCTTAAATCATTAATTTGTTCCACAGGTTTTTAAGTATGAAATTCAGGTCTGTCACTTTCATCAATTCTACTTTTCAAAGCTGCTATTTTGAGGATGTGACATCAGTGGGATCATTTTTTCGAAACTGCACATTTATTGAGTCTGTCTTCTATAACACTGGTAATAAAAAATATCTTTTTGAAATACAAAATATACAATCAGCTTTTCACCATTTTAAAACTGTCAGTATCTACAGTGGTTTAAATGATTTTCATTCTTTTGACAGATATTGAGGACTCTAAACTTAAAAACACTGATATTATAAACAGCACATTTTACCACAACAAAACAGGCTGTCAAATGACATTTGAAGATGATTATAGTGCATACTGGGTCTACTTTGTCAATTTCTTGGGAACACTAGCTGTGCTGCCTGGCAACATTGTATCTGCGCTTCTTATGGACAAAATTGGCCGGTTGTCTATGTTAGGTGAGGCTAACATTTTTACTTAAAACACTTTAACAACATAATGTTCAGAGTATAAGAAATGCTAAGTGGTTTGAAACACATGTACTCAAATTAAACCCATATTCTCAAAGTACATACAGTATGTTGTATAAAATATATGTATTCTGTGTTTTCTCAGGGTTTTCCATGGTCCTGTCTGGTATCAGCTGCTTCTTCCTGTGGTTTGGCACCAGTGAATCTATGATGATTGGGATGCTGTGCCTGTACAATGGGCTGAGTATCTCTGCCTGGAATTCTCTGGACGTTGTGACAGTAGAGCTCTACCCTACAGACAGAAGGTGAGACTGTACTCATACATAATTTAATATAACACAAAACAATGAGTACTCAAAACTCATTAAATATTGGCATAAGACCATCTGCTTTTTCTTATCAACTCTCCAATGATCCAACTTCTTTATTTCAGAGGAACTGGATTTGGCTTCTGTAATGCCTTATGCAAGCTGGCTGCAGTGCTTGGAAATCTGATTTTTGGCTCTTTAGTGGGCATCACCAAAGCCATACCCATTCTGCTGGCCTCCTCAGTGCTCGTCGGTGGAGGTCTGGTAGGATTGCGGCTACCTGACACCAGGTCTAATGTCCTAATGTAAACTTTGTTTTAGAGATATGGAAAAATTCAAAAGGCTTGACCTAACCCTCATTCCTCATTATCTTGCATCGTGCACTAAACATTTTTACAAATGCTTTTTATGGTGTCTCAACATAGCTGTGTTAAAATAGGTCACAGAGGTTTAGTTATGTTAGAGTTGGTGTCACATGTTTCCACATATTTCTACAAATTACCCATACCTACATACATCATCCAAGACCTTTCTTTGTGGCTTTTTACAAGTTTATAATGACCTAGGCCTGGAAGTGAGCTTAATATTAGTGTCCCCTAATTAAGACCACAGCAAAATGAGCTGTTAATGAGCAGTCCAAGCCTGCTATAAATATGCAGATAACCAGGATGATTAGAAAAACTGAGAGCTCCTGCACAGCTGCTTCACTGCTGGCTGGCTGTGCTAATTAAACCCAAAGATAAGAGAATAGCTGATGTTAGGCTAATCATGTACTGGTAAACAACTCCTGGTGAACTGGTTAACAACTCCTGGTGAACTAGTCTCTTCTTTCAATGCCTACATGCTTAAGAAACCATTGGAGAAACACATGGGTTATAATGTATTTCTAATATTAAGTTTTGTTCGTAAATCAATGGAATTGAGTATTGTGTTACTTTTTGTTGTGAATTGTGTATTTACATTTATGCATTTGGCAGACGCTTTTATCCAAAGCGACTTTCTGTTCATTCAAGTTATACATTTTGTCAGTATATGTGTTCCCTGGGAATCGACAACCTTTGCGTTGCTAACGCAATGCTCTACCAACTGAGCTACAGGAACACAATTAGTATTAATTAGAATACTATTAGTATTTACTATTAGAATACTATTAGTATTAGAAATAAATGAGTATTTCTGGCACTAATTTATTTAAAATTGTGTTATTCTGGTATTGTTATTATCAAGCTTTTTGCACATGTACTCGAGCCTCTGATGAGAAGACCTCTGATGAGAAGATTATGGTAAATGTACATATGTGGATAGACTAAAATGTACTTGTTACATGTGAAAATATGATTATCAAAAATGAACGTTTTTTGCTTTGCCAGTGTTATTTACTTAGCTTAAGTATATTTTATGCAGTCTTTAGCTTGAATAATTTTGTCCAAAAGCTATTTTTAAGTAACAAAATTATGTCATATAACATATAACAACATACATGTGTTCCCCCATATCTGTGATGTTGATTTGACTAACAGCGAATGGCCTTTCAAAACTGTGCCTCTCCTACATAAGATCATTACCATCCTGAACTTGACATAAATGACAGAAAGAACTGTTTCTGGTCATATTACTCCTGGAAAGCCTCTTTTATGTAAAATGTGAAAAACTTATCTCTTGTTGACATGACAGAAAACAGACAGGTTTGCAGGTGCAGGGGGAGTTTAGAGGGCCCGCCTCAACATATGGGGTCTGCAGAGAGAAGATGTGTTTGATAACCACATGACATGAGATACAGAAGTATCTTATACAGAAGTTGCATTGCCAAGCATTGCAAGGGCACGCAAGCTAATTAAAATATCTAGAATCTGTTAATTGGTTGCTTATTACATAAGACTAAAGTATATTATTGAAAAATAAAGGAAAATGGTAAATAAATGTATAGATTTAGATTTTAATTAGGGTGCCCCAATTTGGATTCAGAACCTAGAGAAGTGGTTGATTTTTGTGCTATAATTGTGTCTTTTATAGCCCATAGATTAAAGTCTTTTGTTTGCTTTGTAGTTGATGATATGGTCAGGTTTGCAGTGAGGTAAAAATTTGCCTTTAAATTTCAAATTAAAGTATAACTTTTCGTACTGTACTGTCTTTTACAAAGTCTCACCAGTTTGATCAGACAGTAAAATGTCTGACATAAAATGACATTTTATGTCTTAATGGCAGTGCCACATTCAGTGCTCTGAACAAAAACATGAATCATACAAACGTTCAATAATAAAATTATTAATTTAGCTCTTATTAGTTGTCAGATATCTAGCTTTTGGTATGTTTTAATACATTTCGCATTCGTCTATAATGAAAACTTTCAGTTAAGTATATGTTTTTAATTAGGCTTCCAATTAACCAAAGTGGCTTAGTGCTGTCACAATCTCAGGAAAGTTGTGCAGTTTCCAGAACACATTATTTGCGAATTAGATTACATGCAATTACAGAAATTATTACTATTGTTATTACTAATTGTCTTCATCTGTTCAATTCAAATTTATTTTTATAGGGATTTTTTACAATGTTCCATTGTTTCAAAGCAGCTTTACATATAATGAAAATAAAAAAAAACACAGAAAACAGTAAAATTATGAAATACATGAAATACAGAATACATGATATTATTGCAAATTGTATTTTTCATTATAAGATGCAAAGTAGTAAGACTAATTTGTGATACTAAGATTGTAATCGGTCTATAGACATAAAGTTGGCAATAAAAAACTGTGAAATAGTTAAGTTTTTACGATTGCAGTTAGATCATTATATAAGATTTAGAGTAGAGCCAGTACGTCTGGTCTTATGGAAAGTGTCCCTGGTTCCGATTTACCTAATTAATGCAGCCTATCAATCCCACAAGCCTAACAAAGGGATCAGAGTCTTAAAACCATAGAACTATGTGTAGGCTACATTAAAGAGATGGGTCTTTAATCTAGATTTAAACTCACAAACTGCCTCCCGGAGTTTGGCCGCTAAAAATAGTATGAAAAGATCTACCACCCACCCTTGATTTTAAAATTCTAAATATTATCAACTGGCCAAAATTTTGGATTTGTGCTAAACGTAAAGAACTGTAATGAGACAGAAGTTTGATTATAATGTTGAACTTTATACGATGCTATATAGGCAGCCAGTGTAGTGTTGACAAAACTATATTAATATGGTCATAATTTTTCGTCCTTGTAAGAACTCTGGCTGCTGCATTTTGGACCAGCTGGAGTTTTGTACTAGACCTACAGGGCAACCATCCAGTAAGGCATTACAATAATCTAGTCTCGATATCAAGAATGCATTAATTCACTTTCCTGTGTTTGACATAGACAGCATGTGTCATAGTTTTGATGTAATTTTTAGACAAAAAGTACAGTTTTACAAATATTGGAAATGTGGCTTCCAAAGGACAGATTGCTATTAAATAGGACACCCTGATTCATAGCTGATAGAGAAGGCTTTATAGAGCATCCGTCATGAGTTAGACAGTATTCTAGGTTGTTGCGTGTGGAAGATTTTGGTCCAATAATTAAAACTTCTGTTTTGTCTAAATTAAGTAGTACAAAATTGCTAGTCATCCAGGTTTTAATTTCAGCTTTGCATTCTGTCAATTTGGTAAATTTATGCGTCTCGTCGGGCCTTGAAGAAATATTCATCTGAATATCGTCAGTGTAACAGTGAAAACTCCATGCCTCTTATTAATTGCTCCCAGAGGTACCATATACAGGGTGAAAAGCAGAGTCCCAAGCATTGAGCCCTGTGGCATTCTCTATCGAACTTGTGATCTATATGATACCTTTTCACTAAACCATGCCAGTGGAGTTAAATTTATGGCAACATAATTTTCAAGCCTATTCAAGAAAATGCTGTGATCAGCAGTGTCAAAGACTGTAGCACTAGAAGAGAGATACAACCATGATCAGTCGACAGGAGTAAATCATTGACTGTCATTGAATCATTGAACTGTATATCGGGTATAGGGTTGCACTTGTTTTGTTCTAAAAGATTTTAAAAATTCGGCAGACCAAAGGCCTTTCTGTAATTTGAAACACTCTCCTTCCATGCTGTACAGAATACTGCTACACTCTATATTCTGGGCTGTTCTCTTTACGACGCGAAAATGCTCGTTATAACAAGGTGTTGGACTGCTGTCCTTATTATTCTTTAAGCACAGTGTTTCTAAAGTGTTAGAAAAGAGGGAGTTAACATTTTCTGTTGTATTGTCAAGTTTTTCAAAGCTATCTGTTATGCCAAGGGATTGTGATTGTTGATAAAGTGGCAGAAGTTATCATACTACTGTATTTGTAGCAAGGAGCTGATTTTGTTTTAAACAGGGTAGTAGATAATGATCTTCATCTAAAAACTTTTTTTTGCAACAAAGCATTTTGTGTATATAATGTAGTGTTAAAATGCTGTCTGAATTTATGTGTGTGCTTTTGTGAACAGTAAATATATGTGTATGGGTAAAAAAACGTGTGTGTAAATTATGTAGATAAGATTACAGTGACTAACTTGCTGTGCGAATACATCAGAGAGCAATAAATATGTGATTATTAAAAGTGTCATTGCAGCATTGCCCCTACCAGAAACCAACTGTCCTGAAATATTGCTTAACAAAATTGCATGTATTAAACTGTTTGAGTCAGTGTGGTCAGTTCTGAGTTGTTTCCCACTGAGGAACAAACTAAAAAAAAAGATGTGGAGTAAATAGGAGAATGTATCACTATTGTGTGTGTTTTATGACTAAAAAAAACTGAAGAAGCTGTCATATTTTGTGAAAGTAATAAAAGATGTGTTGAAAATTGTCTGGGGATCATTCCATTAAATGGTGTATCAGTCTTTTAGAAATAGTGTATGCTGTAGTTAAACTTTAGTTAAACACTTAAACCTTTATGAAATTTGATCAATTATTTTATATGTGGAATTGTTCTATATTTATATAGTTAGCCAGAAATATCACAAATTCATGTATTGTCAAAGTGAAAAAAACAACAATACCACAACATTTATTGCTAATACATGCTCATGTTTCCATAAAAAGTTAAAAACATTTTGAATATACAAATAAGTGAAGTAAAATAAGAATAATTCTTAATAAAATTGCACATTATTTATGTTTAAAGCACAAAGTGACAACAAAAGCAGTAACAAGCTCACTTCTGTTTGCACTTAATTATGATAACAATTGTCCAAAAAAACATGGCATTTTACTGTACTTTAAGAGTCAATGGCTATGTGATCTAAATAAACAATGGAATACAAATTCATAAATAAATACTGTACATATTAAGGGTAATGAAAAAGAAACAAGAAACAGTAGGAATAGGCAGTAGGCAGTAGGAATCGAGAAGAAAAGGAAACAGAAACAAAACCAGCACAAACCAAAAGTGTCCCATTTGTTACAAAGACTGTCATGATCGTAACGTACCAAGACAGCTGTACAGAAAAATAAAACAATTAATGGGGATGAAAGTCACAACATTCAGGGCCGCTTACAAATGTTAGCTTAGCAGAATTATTTAAAAAGCATGTAAAGCTGCAATTCAGTAAATTATGTAAATGTTGATGCAGTTTAATGCTGATTGTTAATTATATTGTGTACAATATTGCTTTATTCCAGTTGCCAGTTTAACTGGATGATGGCGTTGCTGATATGGAAGAAGACATTAGACATTTAAAAATATCTTGGGCCATAAAGTTGTTTATGTTAGGCTACATATTTAACTTTTTTATATCTGACTTTTACAGATTATATAGTGGTCTTCACCAGTTAGAGATTATGCCTCTTCAACACTAACTATATTTACATGAACAACAGTAATCTAATTATTAACCTTATTTCTCAATAAGACAATATTCTGATTAAGGTGTGCACATAAGTTTCTTTTAGAATATTCTTTTCATGTTCCCGTTTTACAGGTTATAGAACATAGACCAATTACATGTCCCCATGCCACGCTGTCTGACGTTCCCCCCAGAATTTCATGTATTAACATACCATATACAGTTTTGTGTTTCATTTTTAATTTTTGAAAGCTTTAAGTGCAGTTAATTATTTGTCATGCTATGTCTGCTGGTAGACAATAGCAGATACAATTTCTTCAGCAACAGGTCTTCTCCTATGAAACAAATAGATGTACTTTGTTTTACAACATTTTGACAAAACACAGCAAGGTTTGAATGTAATGTTATAAATGTCTCTGAACCAGAAAAGATCAGAAATTGTGTTCAATATTTTTTTATGACTTTTTTTACCAAAAAAAACTTATCTATACATTTACACATTTGGCAGACACTTTTATCTTTACACTTTTTAAGCAACTTACAGTACATTTAAGTTATACATTTTTGTGAGTATATGTAAATCTATCAGTTTATCACACATTGTCTATCAGTTAGCTTGTATAGAAAAGCTTGTCTATCAATGATGTGCTGTTAAATGAATAAAAAGGTAAGTAAGATATGTTTTACTAGGGATATATTATATTTAAAAAACATTAAACAAACACTACACACAACTATATCAGATCTTTCTCAGCCAGAATCACAGGCTGTCAAGCACTTTAAATGCAATAAATCTTAACAAAATGTAAATCATGTAAAAGAACCAACTCATATGGACAGATGCACAATAATACATTTAATTAATTGGAGTGAGTGTGGGTGGTATAAACTCAAAGCTTGAACTGGCTGGACGGAGTTGCAAGCAGTAAAACCAAACAGTTAAGTAAATTTAAATTGAACGATGGCGCCATCTCCTGTTTAGGAAGAAAGCTGCACATTTGTGAGAAAATTAACGCATGAACTTAAGACCATAAAAACGTGTATTGGTTGTTTCCCAACTAAAAAATGTTGTTTGCTAGAATGCTCTTATCTGGTTCTACAAACGATAATCTAACGGGAACCGTATACTAACGTTAGGGAAACGCTATGGGTTATTGACAGTGTAATATAATTTATGTTCAGCTATGTCGTTAAGATAAAAACAGTGTAAACATTAAATTGACATAAAAACGTAATTACATTGGAGTTAGACCAACACAGGACTAAGGTCCAACACTGAAATAACCCATATGGTTCTTGACAGTGGTTCAGGTCAGGTGGCGTGACGCGCCAGCAGGTGGGGCCGAGTCATTCGGTGTTGCTGCAGCTGGAGCGCTGCTGCTGCTTTTCTGCAAAAGCGCTCAGCTTGAGCGCCAG
This sequence comes from Botia kubotai, assembly GCA_036877585.1. Classification (NCBI taxonomy): domain Eukaryota; kingdom Metazoa; phylum Chordata; class Actinopteri; order Cypriniformes; family Botiidae; genus Botia; species Botia kubotai. The sequence goes on along the minus strand of JAZGTI010020536.1, from coordinate 845 downwards.
GGGGGGTTTATCAGTTTGACAGGCAAAGGAAAACAATCCGCAACCGTAGTCCGAAAGCTCTTGAATGCGATGGCCACGGTGCTTGTGACACAACGAAAAGAAGTGTGAAATAAGTGTCGGAAAGTCGGAGCACAGTTTATGGTTGGTAGCTTGTTCAGAAAAAGTTTTCGGGGCAAGGGAACTAAAGCAGGATGTACCATAAAGATGGCGCAAACTCTCTCAGACCACGATATGGATGTAAGTAGCGCCGCTTAATTTCATTCAAACTTTATGTGCGTAAATACAACAATAACTAACAAATATGAATGGCTACCAAATCCATAAACTCTCCTGCCATCGCGCTATTGAGTACTAAAAATGTATACTCAATTACAAGTACTGTTACATTGCTAAAATTATACTCAGTTACAAGTAAAAGTACTGGTGTTAAAAAGTACTTATTACTCTTTATAAAAACTACTCAGAATACTAATTACTTTTTAGCTAGTGGTATTTATTGAATTATCCATAATTGCTAAATCAGACAAGATCCAGACAATAAAACACATTTTACAAAACACATTTAAAGATACTATAAACACTTTTGAAACTTTGTAAATAAGAATATATATATATTCTAATATATATTTAAGATATTAATACAAGTACACAGTAAGCAATGAAATAAGAACAAATAAACAAATTAGGAATTATTTAATACAGTCTGTATTACAATGATGATGGATTTACATGTTCTAGTGATGATTATCCTATCAATAGCGCGCCGCAATTATTTTACAAAAACAATGTTTTGCTATTGTGAGTATAAAGACTACAGAAATATACACAAATAAAAATAGACCCTT
>JAZGTI010020535.1:0-10564 GCA_036877585.1 Botia kubotai | reverse complement strand
AACTGTATTGGCATAAGTGGAACTGCACTGGCATGGTTTAGATCATATTTATCTGACCGATTCCAGTTTGTTGCTGTGGGTGAAAGGGTCTCGTGTCGATCACAAGTCCAATATGAAGTACCACAGGGCTCTGTTCTGGGGACCCTACTTTTCACCTTATACATGCTACCTCTGGGAGCAATTATAAAGAGACATGGAGTTAGTTTCCATTGTTATGCTGATGATACTCAGCTATAAATTTCTTCTAGGCCCCATGAGACTCATAATTTCACTACACTGACAGAATGCATAGCCGATATTAAAACTTGGATGACTAGCAACTATCTACTATTAAATTCAGATAAAACAGAAGTGTTACTTGTTGGGCAAAAACCCTCCGCACGGAGCAACATAGAACACTGCCTTATTCTGGATGGATGCTCTATAAAGCCTACTTCATTAGCCAAAAATCTGGGTGTCATTTTTGATAACAATTTATCGTTTGAAAGCCATATTTCCAATGTTTGTAAAACTGGTTTTTTTCAACTTAAAAATATAGCAAAACTACGACACATGCTCTCGAAGCCAGATACCGAAAAATTAATTTATGCATTAATGACATCAAGACTTGATTACTGCAACGCCCTACTTGGTGGCTGCCCGAACAAGTACGACCATATAAGCCCAGTTTTGTCAACTCTACACTGGCTGCCTATCAAGCACCGTATACATTTTTAAATCTTGCTTATTACTTACAAGGCCCTGAATGGTTTAGCTCCACAATACTTAAGCGAGCTCCTCTCTTATTATAGTCCTTCACGTTCACTGTGATCTGAAGGTTCTGGCCAACTGTTAGTACCCAAAATTTCAAAAACAAGTACTGGTGGTAGATCCTTCTCGTATTTGGCACCCAAACTTTGGAATAGTCTTCCCAGTGTTGTCCGGGAGACAGATACCCTCTGTCCTTTTAAATCTAGACTAAAGACCCACCTCTTTAATCTTGCCTACACATAGGCATATGGATTTTTTACTTAAATCCCCTAAAGGATTATTAGGCTGCATTAATTAGGTAAAGCGGAACCGGGAACACTTCCCATAAGAACAGATGTACTGGCTACACACTAAATCTGTCTGTCTTTCAATCCCCAAGGGTCCTGTAGTCAGCTGGACCCAATCTCTGAGACCAGATGGTGGGGGACTGGATGAAATGACCTGGAGACAGATCATCAGGACTTGATAGACTTCTTTAGTAATTTTATTGTTACATGCATGAGAACTTGTAGCTTTATTTTGTTCTGTTAGGGCTGCAATTAGTAACATTATGCCTCACCGCTTTTGTTGGCATTTTTTCAGTGCCCGACATATCAAATATAGTTGGAACCATCAGTTTTCCATCAATAATTAACTATAAATCATCACAATAAACTCTGTTCATATCTAAAACAGTTACAAATTGCAACGTGCCAGAGGAGAACTGGCCCTCTTGGTCAAGCCTGGCTTCTCCCAAGGTTTTTTTTCCATCTATATATCCTTGCCACTGTCGCCCTGTTGGCTTGCTTGCTGGGAGACTGCTGACGTCTAACTTAGACTAGGGTTTTGTAAACTATAAACGTCCAATATTTTACTGTATATATTTTATGTTTTTATGTATGTATGCTGCTTTTGCATGTTGTGTAGTTCATGGTACTATTGCAAATCCCTTATAGCACTGTCCCATGATGTTGCCTATTATATACCATCCTTATGTAAAATGGAATGCATGTATTTTGCTTAACATTTATAACTTATGTAAGCGGTCCTTGGTAATCGATACAGGGCCTTAAACCACCATCCTTCTTCTTTACGAAGAAAAACCAGGCGGATGCCGGGGAGTTGGATGGACGAATAAATCCTTTGGCTGGTTCCTCTGAAGTATGACTTCATAACCTCGGACTCTGGTTGGTACAGAGGGAAAATTCTCCCTTTGGGAGGTGTAGCCCCAGAGATTAAATCAATAGCACAGTCCATGGCGGGATGGGGAGATAATTGAGATGCCTTCTTTTTGTTGAACGCCTCAACCAGATCTTCATACTCAGGTGGTAGGGTTGTATCTGGGCTATTAATCTCTCTCAGGGATGAAGAGGGCTTGGATCGATGAGTGAGTCAGGGTTAGGCAATGGTTATGACATGTAGCGCCCCATTGAATTATTTGTCCCTCCTAGACCAGGGTAATCCGACGCTAATAGCATGTTTTGGAGAGGCGATGACGTAAAAGCGTATATCCTCCGAGTGGAGTATGCCTATCTGCAGTCTGAGGTCTCCAGTAATCTCTTGAATTCTTCCCTCATCGAGGGGCCATCTAGCGCCTCCACTGCCAGGAAGGATTTACAAGGGGTTAATGTGAGGTTATTTTGATGAGCAAACTGTTAGAGATGGTGATTTCCACTGGTATTCTTATACTGGAAGAATATGGAATAAGAACGGTGGTAACACTTACCGGGAGCCGGTTTGTAATGGGTCAGACCGGGCAGGTGGATTTCACATCACTGGGCTGGCCGGAGTACAGGCATAGATGAAGCTGCATTCGGCATTCGCATTCTTCTGGTGTGAGGTGAGTAAATCCCAATTGCACTGGCTCCAAGGAGACAGGCATATGTCGGAGTACAGGAGAAGTAGAACGTTGAGAGTGGATCAAATTATCCATTTGAATGGCGAGTTCAATATAATCTTCCAGATTTCTGCCTTCGTCCTGGCAGGCCAGTTTTGACTGGAGCTCGTGATTGAGTCCTTTGCAAAACATAACTTCAGTGTGTCCTCTACCCACTCAGTTTGTGCAGTGAGGGTACAAAAGGTCAGCGCATACTCTGCAGTGGTTTGTCTCCCTTGGGAGAGGAATAGAAGTTGTTCTCCAGGACATCTACCCTCTGCTGGGTGTTCAAAAACCTCTCGGAACTGCTGGAGGAACACTTCAATCGTGGGTAGGTTGGAACCATCCATTTTCCAAACTGCAGTTGCCCAATCCAGCGCCCTTCTGGTGAGCAGTGAACAAACAAAGGCGATGCGGCTGGGAAGGTAAGGGCTGCTGATTAACAAAAAAAGAGCATTGAAGTAAAAATCCTTTGCACTTAGAGGGGTCACCATCAAACTTTGCTGGGAAGGTGAGGGTTGACTGAGGACAGTGAAGCAGGTGGCATGCTGTAGGGTGTGGATGGTGAGACCTGTGCTGATTCGGGAGGCACGAGGCGTACTCCCTGTAGAGCCTGGACCAGTTCCTCAGTAAGGGTCGTTAGTCAGTTCAGTTGATGCTCTCGACAACTGCAAGATGGCTGCTGATCGCTGTTTGGCGAAGTCTTCTGTAATGACAAGTGAGAAGCACTGGGATCCATTTGCAGCATTTTAATCAGAGTAGTCAAACAGGCAGGGATCGATAACCGGCAACAGAAACAGAAGAGACAGGGCTAGGCAAAAATGAGAAACAGGCAATGGTCGAGGCAGGCAGATAACAATCACAGTATACAAAAACAGTCCACAGATCGGGGCAGGCGGCAAACAGGAAACCATAAAACCATATGGTTTTAGAAACCATACTAAACAGAATGCCAACAGAATGACATCAGCAGGAATATTAATTGATCATTCCTTTTATTAATTTCATGTCACAGATGCTGCTCAATAAGCCTGAACCTGAAACATCCCTTTTAGCACATGGTCTGTCATGAAAAATAATAAAAGACACATAGCCTGCTGATAGTTTTTTAAATACATTAAATATAAGTGCAAGTGCAATTCTAACAAGAGACATCTGACAAACATTCCCCACAGCAAAATTTACTTATGTGAGTTGTTTACTACCACATACACACATAGTACTTTGGCCAGCTGCTAACAACATACACAAATATAGATAAACACACTACCATACACTGCATGGTTAAGTTTAACTTTTAGTTTCTCCCAAAAATAAATTTAAAATAATAAATTAAAATACAGAAGCTGTCCCATTTAAAAAAAGCAAATACAGCCACAAACAGTGCTGTGAGCACACACAACTTACATGAACAATGCTGATCGAAGACTGCAACCTGTCCCTATCAGGATGCCAAATGAAGCACGCCAGTAAGTTTTTTTTATAAAAAAAATGTTCCAGATCCATATGCCATTGGTAGAAGAAAATCAAAAAAGTAATTAGAAAGAATGTCCAAGCTGTCCGTTACGGAGGAGGTCACCGCTGCGCCTCCTGCTGGTCATCAGCGGGAATCCTCGCCAGAATATGAATGCCTTCTTGAACTACGTTTCCCATGAAACCGTTCCTGGTCCTGATTACTTCCTGTTTGGCACCTGAACTCAATCATGTGGACTATAAAGCCCAGAGCTGCACGCTACTCTGGGCGATGACTTGTTTTGCCATGTGCAGCATTTCAAAGCGTTTTTCTGGACTGCCTTATCATTACCAACTGGATTGTATATCGGTTTTTATCTTTTGCTGCCTGCCCTTGGACTTTGCTTTAGACTGTGTTTTTGATTGTTTGCTGCCTGCCCGACCCTTGCTTGTTACCTCGTTTTGTTTTTGTCTCGCCCTTATTGCTTTGATCGCCCCTGTTTGACCCTCACCTGTTTACTCTATCTAATAAAAGGCTGCATATGGATCCCTCTGCCTCCGCCTCTTCGTTAGACTGTCACATTATGAAAATATATTATGACCACGACCTGTCAAGCTCACTCAATTACTGTAAGAATTCTATTCCACATGAAGCCATATGAGAGATTTGTATGAGGAAAAGTCCAATTGTCAAGCTACAAAACCCCCTCAGCTGTAATCTCAAATCTTATTGGGCCTATACATATCCAAACAATATATTATTAATTCAGTCTATTCCCAGAAACCTACCATTTGGCTTCATAACAGTGGGATATAAACACAAGATGTAAGATACAAGACATATGGACTACTTTAATTTTTTGAATGACATGAGGAACATTTCATTAGTTATTATTATGATGTGGCCCATATTGACTTCTATGTAATGTTTTAATGCTATATGTAAAGCAAGTCTGTTGTGGGTTGTTGTTAAGTTGTCACTATAGAGTTGGTGAAGTGTTCCTAGAGGATTTTTCAGCACTGCTTTTGAGATTTTAGGTAGTTATATTGTTTGTGGTTCCTTACTGTCCACATGGTTCATAGAATTTCCATGACATCCCTAATCATTTGTTATCACATAATAAAGCTTTCTACAGACTGCATTTATCCCTCTGTCAACATTAAAGAATTGTATAAAATGTTTTCCTTCTATGTTCACCAGGTGATGTGCATAAATTAATGTATCCTTCATGACTGCAGCAAAAACAGCGCAGGACATTACCATTACTTAAGTGCCATTACTTAAGGTTAGGGGGCTTGTCAAACAATAATACATGACTGGTCAATATAACAAAACCAACAAACGACTCCTGCAGGTTAGCGGTCAAATGCCTCACATTGTGGTGGGTTAGAAATTTTTCTGCATCTCTCTCTCCTAACACAATAATCTTGCAAAGAATGATGATGGTTGTATGGCTCTCTTGTTAAGCAGTTAAATGGTTTAATGTGTGGTCTGGTGGCTTGGGTGGTTTTAGTGGTTTTTTAATGGTTTTAATGGTGTGAGGGGGAAGAAACTGGATCCAAGGCGAGACAGGCAGAGAGGAGGGGGGCCAGACTCAAAGTGGATTAGCGGGCGTTTTGATCTGGTGATTAGATGACTATAATGAGCAGAGTGCTTCTTTCTCTTCACTCAAGTGCACCGAACCCCATGTGACCGACATCTCCTCAAGTGGTGCCAGTCATTAGAAGAGCAGAGCTGCAAGATAGTATGTGTGTTCTTATCCATTACAGAAATTCTAAGCTGGGAGGGGCTGAGGAACGATCCCAAGAAGCTTCTAGACTCTTCTGGCATGGACATCTTGGCTATTATTGTTTTGACCATTGCAGACTTTGAGCTGCATAGTCTTGTATTGAAATTTAATACACCAGCTGTTGCGACCTTTAAGGTTTGTGCCTGCACACACAGTACAACAGGAGAAACAACTTGCACATTAGTGAATGTTACCAGTGCGGGTTACCTGGTGATGTTTGAGATGTTGCACGTGGTGGTGTTTTCCATGTCCAGCAGATGACAGCTGTGGATCTCTAAGGAGGATGTAAGGCATTTTAGTCTGACCAGACCCAAACAAAACTGAGCACCCTCCAGTTCTCGTGTCCCAATCTGGAGACACTACAAACACATATGCATATTACGTTTAGAAGAAAAACAGGAATAATTTTTTGCCTTATTGATACCAGGGTTATTATTTTATACTAAAATCAAATAAAACAAAGATTTATAACTTAAGCATTTGGAAGACACTGTTATCCAAATTTATTTACAGTGTATGCAAGAAATAAAATTTATCAGTACATGTTCTCTGGGATTTAAGCCTACAACCTTTGCACTGTTAACGCAATGCTCTAACAGTTGAGCCACAGGAACATAGAGAAATTTAAAAACATTTTTGGTACACTAAAACAAACCAATGAACACAAAACTACTAGGGGGTGTTCTGAATGATTGCTTAAAGAAGTCTAGAGCCAAGTCTTCAACTTAAGTCTACACTTTACAGCCTTCCGTGTACATGTTTGGGATTTTTTCTCCCTATTACCATCCAACAGACAAAAAGTCTGATTGTTATGCAATATCCATTTTCTTATGTCTGTCATTGACTGTCTGTGAATGAAGCCAACTAAAACTAAACTAAAATAACATTTGAAAATAGCATTAAAATAGTACTCATATAATAAATAGTAGGCAAAAGGCATGAAAAGAAAAGTAGAAGGGGGAAATTAGATCAGGAAATGTCGCAAGCTGGATTTAATCCTGCATTCCTAAATGAGCACTTAAGTTCTCCATAACAGCTGAGTGAGTGACTAAGGTAAACAGACATGCATCCGCTTTAATACGAGCTATAAACTAACTATGGAATACAGTGTTAATGATATAGATTCTACATGATGCACTACTCTTGCTCTAATCTAGTTACTGTAACTTTTCTAGATCTTACTGTTGGTTAGAGGACTTGTATATTAGACCCTAAACTAGAGACTGAAAGCAAAGTTAAGGCTGCAGTGAGAAAGAAGCTACAGTCATGTTACTGTAACAGAACAGAGAAGCCATTATCTTTTCTACTGACAGTGAGTCACTACTATAACAGAGACTGCAGTGGGTCACTAACAATATATAGTGCCATCTACTGTTCATATTCATCATGACAACATATTTAGGGACCAAGCAACGAAAGTGAAAAGCGCCCTATGGTTTGTCTTAAGATAATTAGTAGGCCCCAAGCACTGAAAGTGTAAAAGTTATCGAGTCTTTGGGTCCCTTAGCATGCTATAAAACTCCAGAAATGTTCCAAATATGTTAGTCAGTGCAGTCTGCCATGCTAAGGCTATATGCAGGGCAGGGGGGCTTGGTAGTACCCCCTGGTACAGGGCACAAAAAGATGGTGCATATATAATACATACATGAACAAACCTGTATGAAACTTGGTATATGTAATGGTCATTTTTCTTTATACTTTTCAACTTTTAAATACTTCTAAGGACTTTATGTAAATGGCACAACATTGTGAGCATTATGCCAAGACATTGAAGATTTAAAATTGTGGGGGGATTTTTGATATCTCGAATGGTGTTGCCATGGCGAGACGGTAAAATTTTTAGTGAAAAATGGGAAACAAGAAGTCTCTAATATTTACAGCATAGATTAAGCGATTGATGTCAAACTTGGCAAATATGTTTATTGTGGTGATCTGATGACATAAATATGACTAATGTGAGTCACGGTCATAGTCACCAACTGGTAACAGGAAGTGCGCCACTTATAACAAACATTAAAAAGTAAAATTACATTTAGCTCTGTAGCGCCCACTGTAACTAAAGTAATGGGGTTCGCTTTACCTATGGGTTAGAAAGTCACCCATTTTGTATCAATGTATTGTTGATTTTGTACAAAAAAACAATACAATTGATTTTGTATTGTTCTGAATTTTTAAATACTCAATGGGATTGTCACCAAATTGACAAATATTATGCCAAGACACTGAAGATGCAAAATTGCAAAGGGCAACAATGTTGCCATGCATTGGCGATGCATTAACTTTATGACAAAAAAATAGAAACAGGAAGTTGCTCATATCTTCTGACTGCATTGAGTGATGTACATAAAACTTGAGAAAAATGTTTGGTGTTGTGGGCTAATCACAGTGATGTGGTTGTTGTAAGTGAAAGTTATAGCGCCACCAACTGGAAGCAGGAAGTGTGTCACTTATACTGACTTATTATTAAATCAGACATCTGTCTCAGTAGCATATATCATATATACATGCACACACCTGTACTAAACTTGGTACCGATCATGTCGACCCAAACAACTTATTTCTAAAAATAACTTTAAAAAACAAAATTAAACTAAAATTTTCCGAAACCTGAAACTAAAACGCAAACTCTGTTTCAAAACTAAATTATACTTTTGAAAAACAAAATACGAAGTTGTCCCCAGCCAAATCATAACAGAAATAAAAAAATAGAAACTATAGTATACTAAAATTAACTGACAAACTAAAACGAAACTCAATAATAAATTAACTTTCAAAATTAAAAAAATTATAACTAAATTTAAAATCCAAAACTATAATAACCTTGCATCCTTTTTGTCGCCCACTCGTTCACATTCCCCTGAATTCTAATCACACTCCTGGCTCCGGAAATCAGCTATACTATATGAACTCCTTCCACTCCTCACTCAGTGTCTAGTCTTGTTGATTCCACATCAAATTCAGCTGGACTACCACAGGATTGAAAATGCACAAACAGGACACAGGCTATGCATTTCAGAAATGTATTTAGGCCCTGGCTGCTGCTGCACCTCGTTTGCTGGTCGAGTTCTGGGTTGAAAATTACCAGGTCTGATGACCCGGGGCTGGAATCCGCTTCGTCTACTATGAGGTCTGACCCCGCCAGCCATAGAACGAAATTTACGTAGCCTTTTAGAGTCCACTGTAAGTCCACACGTGGCATGACAAAGCGGTGCAGTGCGTCCAGCCCGCACCACAATACCTCCATCAGGGCGAGGTCATCAAACGTGAAGTTATAGGCAAAGTCCAGAAATTCTTGTACATAGACCTGCATATTTTTGCCATTCTGACGAGGCCAGGGGTCCATGATTAAAAAAAGCGAAAAAGCGAAAAGACAAAAAACTCAGGAAAAAAACAGAAAAAGGCGCTGCTGTGCTGTTGTTTAGTGGTTGGTTATTCTGTTACAGTGAGTGTTTGTAGCGACAGGGCAACTGAGAACAAGGAGCAAGAACACGGGAATACGAACTAAAGATATTTAATAAAGAAAGCATACAAACAACTAACTATTAAATTATAGTAATGTCAACAACAGATGCAACAGCAGTGTAGCTAAATGAGATAATCCAAGCAATCCAAACAATAACCGACAAACTGAACATCAAAACAGGGAATAGTGATGGAAAATAGTGATGATGATTATTAAACAGGAAGTGCATGAAAACAGGAAAAAACAGAAACAGAAGATTTCAAAATAAAAGTCTGTGCACGTAACAATGCCTCTCACCCTTTCATTTGAAGTCAATGGGGTGGTTGCTAGGGTATTGTAACTGGTTGCTACAGCGTGGCTATAAAGTTGAAATGTCACTATTTGTTGCTGCTTGCTAAGCAGAGCTGATGCTGAGTTATGAAGTCACAAAAAGATCTGCCCAGTGTGAATTAAATTCTATAAGGTGCTGTAACTGGTTGCTAAGGCATGGTTTTGAAGTTGTAATGCCACTATGGCTGCGTACCAGATCCGATTTGGGCCACTTTCAAATGAGGATTTACATCGGATACGTATCCAATATGCAGACATCAACCTGCGTCTAAACACACACATCCGATTTGCCTTGGCTATAACGTCACTGTTCCACCACGGACTGCGTTTAACGTCATAATTTCTCACATGTACCAAACCCGGCTGCAATTCTAGCGTAAAATAAAGATCATTAAAGCCAAATATAAGGAGGCTATAAGGATATACGAAGTTGTCGTGTCACCGATTGTAATACTTTCTGATTCACTATATCGTGAATTATTGCATGATTAAATACAACTCCGAGACACCATGTAGTACACGTATCCTGCCGAACTTTATTCTCCTACATTCCCTCACTTCCTGCGAGCATCAGCTTTATGGGTAATGCAGTTTCACATATAACGATGATACCAATCATTACATCTCCCTTTGTTTTTTTTTTGTTTTTTTTTTAAAACACATGCATACTAGGCTATATACAGTGAGGTCAATAAGTATTTGATCACCCTGTGATTTTGCAAGTTCTCTTACTTAGAAATCATGGAGGGGTCTACAATTTTCAGCATAGGTGCATTTCCACTGTGAGAGACAGAATCTAAAAATAAAAATCCGGAAATCACATTTTATGTTTTTTTAACAATTTATTTGTGAATTACTGTGTCAAATAAGTATTTGATCACTTGCTTATCAGCCAGATTTCTGACCCTCAAAGACCTGTTATTT